>SNQJ01S0019017.1:66820-136913 GCA_010110895.2 Picea sitchensis | reverse complement strand
TTCTCCCTCAATATTAGAGGGGTGGGAGGACCCCTTAAAGCCTCTGCCTTCAAAAGACTACTTTCTCGGACCTCTCTAGATATTATTCTCCTTCAGGAAACAATGGTTGATGGACAGAGAGCCAGATCCTTTCTTTCAAAGTTTTGTCCTAACTGGCACACTAGTTCGGTAAACTCTCTTGGAACTTCGGGGGGTTTAGCTGCCTCCTAGGACCCTACTAAGTTCGACTTACATCCCTTTTTGAGTTGTGGTGGCCTTCTACTTACTGGTTCCTATTGGTGGAATGATCAACAAATCAGCTTCCTCAATATTTATGGACCTTGTCAAAACAGAAAAAGATTTTGGGAACTTGTGGAATCCCGCGACCTGCTCGATCTCCATAATTTAGTCATAGCTAGGGACTTGAACTTCACCATTAGCTCTGGAGAAATTTGGGGAGCCTCTGCCCACCAAGATTCGTTGGTTGATTTCTTCATCTCCCTCTTCCACTCTCATGGTTTGGACGACTTTCCTCCGGCAGTTTTGACCCCAACTTGGCGCAATGGCAGATTGGGTATGGACTCTATTTCAAAACGACTTGATCGTTTCTACATTGTCGATAGACTGGCTACTACTATTGGTAGAATCAGATCGTGGATTGACACGCCTTACATATCAGACCACACTCCGATTTTACTGCAATTTGGTCCTCATCCGAAGCGGATCTCCTATCCATTCAAGCTAAACTCTTGTTTCCTTTTTGAACTTGAATTCGCTGCCATTGTCAATGTTGTTTGGACTAATCCTTGTTTCTAGTTTGAATTTTGTATTCAGCAACATTTCATACTGAAAATGAAGTTTTTAAAAACTTGTATTAAAATATGGGCAACCCAACATAAAAATCGCTCTCTTTAGAAGCTCCAAGAGCTGGAACACAAGCTTTTTGTGTTGCACCATCTCGACACACAAACTGGACATGTAGGGGACAACCTCCAACAATATAAACAACTTGAAGCTGACAGAAATAAGCTATTGCTGGCAAACAAGGCCCTCTGGAGACAAAGAAGTAGAGTGAATTGGATCAAATGTGGATACCTCAATACTAAATTTTTCCATTCCTTCGCCAAATCCTCTAGGAACAAAAAACACATTTGGGATATCACAGATGAAACARTACTAAACTCAGTGGACAACAAGAGATTAACACAGCAACCACCAACTATTTTAAATCTTTTCATGGGGCAAGAGCGCATCTAGACCTTCAAACACAAGTCTCAGTGACACAACACTACCTTCACACTGTCACAGCTGAGGACAACTTACTTTTGGATAGACCTTGCACCATACAAGAAGTATAGGCAGCACTCAAATCCTTTTCAAAGGATAAAAGTCCAGGCCCTGATGGCTGGACCGTAGAGTTTTACCTCCATTTTTTTTCGATTTGGTTGAGCTACTGGAGCTTGTGGAGGACTCCAGACTTCATGGTAGGATCTCTAGAGCTCTAAACTCCACCTTCTTGACTCTTATCCCGAAAACAAATCATCCAGCTACTTTTGGTGACTACATGTTGATTTCTCTTTGCAACCTTTGCTACAAGCTCATCTCTAAAATTATCATTAATCACATCAAACCCATCCTCTCACGCTTCTTGTCCAGAGAACAACTTGGTTTTTTAAAGGGCCGTCAAATTCTTGATGCCATTGGCACATCTCAAAAATGCTTACACAACATTCATCACAAAAAAGCTCGTGCCCTTATCCTCAAACTAGATCTTAAAAAAGCCTTTGATTGCATTGATTGGGACTTTCTTAGACTTATTTTAACTCAGTTGGGCTTCAACCACTCCTTGATATCCTGGGTTATGAGTTGTGTCACAAGTGCTTCATTTGTTGGGTTGGTTAATGGTGAATCTTCATCCTTCTTCCACAATGCCAGAGGCTTTCGTCAGGACTATCCTCTCTCGTCGCTCCTCTTCATCTTGGTTATGGAAGGTTTAAGTCTCCTCCTAAAAAAAAGTCAAGCAGAAGGCAGAATAAAAGGGATCAAAGTTTCCAGGCTGATCAAAATCCTTCATCTTCTCTTTGCTAATGATGTCCTTATAATGACAAATGACAGTCCACTAGAATGGAAAGAAATTGATGGACTCCTGAAGTTTTTATGCTCCGCCACTGGCCTACAAATCAATTGGACCAAATCGACCTTCCACTATGCTAATATTCTTGACCAAGATTTAGATCTCCTTATGGCCATCTTTCCATCTCTCGCAAGGTTTACGCTACCTTGGATACTTCATCAAAGTTGTTCACTATAAGACTTCAGATTGTGACTGGCTGCTACAAAAGGTGGAAAAAAAAATCAACAACTAGTGCAACAGATGGAACGTCTACTGTCAGGAACTCTCCAGAACTGGTATCTCTCTTCACAATGCCAAGGACCAACTACTGTGGACAGGTGGAGACAATTCGGGTCTCATATCCGCCAGGAATATTTACTCAGCTATTTCCAACACAGTAAATAATACTACCTCAACCGGCTGGCGCAAACATCTATGGATTTGGAAAATCCCATTAAAGGTTGAACTCTTCATCTAGCTAGCTGACAACAATAAAATTTCTACTTGGGACAATTTGCAAAACAAAGGCCGGAACGGACCCAATATTTGCCAGTTTTGTTTCAAGGAAGAAGAATCGGTGACTCATTTATTTATTCAGTGCCAATTTGCGCGACAAGTCTGGACCAAAATTGCTCATGATCATCACTTCACCTCTGCCTGGTCTCGGTTATCCATATCAGATTGCTTTGCCCATTAGACAGCCAGCGAGCGCACTTATAAATTCTTACCTCCCTCGGTTATCTGGCACATCTGGCCGCGGTTATCTGGCACATCTGGCCGGCAAGAAACAATTTGATCTTTGATAATTTACAGCCTTCTATCCATTCAGTTGCATACAAATCACTTGGCATGCACCAGATTTGGAAAGAAATTTATCCACCCAAGGAGAAAACAAAAATATTTATAAATCCATATATTGTTGAGAACTTGGTTTGATGGTGCAGCCCAAAGCAGCTGAGCATTGAGTGGAGTTGGTGGCATGATTGACAACTCATATTACAGATTACAGATGGAATTTCAGTTGTGGTCTGGGTACCAATACCAGGGCAGAATCACTGGGTTCCTGGGCTACACTTCACTTGTCCACAACACTCAATATTGATCACCTTCAATTTATCAGAGATTCGAAATTCATCATAAATTGGTTGAATCTCAATGGCAAGCTTCAATCGATCACTTTTTTAGCTTGGATGTATTGAATCAAAGCTCTCCATTATCATTGTCACTTCAAGAAGCTCATATTCACTCACACTTCCAGTGAGTTTAATAGGGAAGCAAACCTACTTTCTAAGACAACATTACAAAAACAAGTATGCCTGATCACATACACCCATTGGATAGATGGCCATGAGGGTCCTTCACTTGCTATAAATTTATTTTAAGTCTGGAGCCATCAGTTATCGATCGCCATCATCAATTAAATTCCTCCTTTTTTGACAATTATGTTGGCAGAATCTCTTGATTACTCTACTCTTTTCTTTCCCTCTACCTATTCGGAATTGTGGTTTATCTTTTTTCTTCCAGGGTATATTCACTCATCTTTGATTTTTCCTGCTTGTTGTACCAACTTAGTTTGTTGGATGTAACTGGTTCATGAGAACATATTATATTTTTAATATAATTGAGCAATTTTTTCCCTTGAAATGTTTGCGCCAATGTCGAAGTGATTTTGCATGTTGATGTAAAAGAAAATCTAAGCACCGCTAAGAAAGTGAAACTAGAGCACCAATGAGAAAGTGAAGTGAAGTCATCAATGCATATCATAACTCAAAGGAAAAATACTTTTCAAATGAGTGGTTTTCGGCGAGCACTTCACACTTTTCTCAGACATAAAAGTTAAAAGAGGCGGCGATACCAAAGTTTATTTTCACATTGATAAAGTGCTTTTTTTTTTTTTGAATTTTGTTTGTCATCGTATGAAGGCCCAATCGACAATCATATTTTGCACGATTCTTGAGGTTCCATATTATCTCTCCCCAAAACTCACTTTGGCATCATTGCCATGTAAAAAATTTCAAACCAAATAAGTGATTAGAAACCACTGAAAACAAATCTAACTACCATTAATTCACCGATTTGATAGCCGAAATGTCCAATCGATATTTAAAATGGAAGATTTGGGGGATCCAATCAGGTTTAGTCCATATTTAGTAATCATAGTGCCAGATTTGGGTGATTAGATTACAAATTTTGAAACTAGTTCATTGATCAAGCCATTATTAGTGTGAATTCAAATAGTGTTAATGAGGATCAAGCACTGTTTGGAGAAATTTCCACCTTGAGAGATTATTCTATGAATTAGTAGTGTCATTCCTAGTTTGAGAAACTATCTCTGAGAGTTTGTTTCGTCGTGGTATATTTGCATGTGGTGAATCGGTGTTCAAGTCAAAGTTGATCGTGTGTCTCTATGGTTTCAATTGCATATCTTTCGGTCATTCTTCATCACATGTATGTCTATAACTTTGAAATATTTGGACATGAATGTATGAACTTTGTTGTGGTATATTTGTGCTCTGAGATTGATTGAACATTACAGTCTAGTAGTAAAAATTCTTAAATTTCACTTCTTCTCAGATTTATTCATAGTCAATGTTTGTCTCATATTTAATATAATTGATCTCAACTTAGTTTTCATTGTAAAATTTAGCATGATACTATTGAAAATAATAGTTTTGTATGAATTATTGTTGTGTGTGCAAATGATGTTACTTATTACTCTGTTTATATGCTATTTTCCATTTAGGGAAAATTCCACCAAAAAGAACCCATGTTAGACCTCTTTCTAAGTCATCTAAAGGGAAATCCAAAGAAATAGGTGAGTCTTCCCAAAACAAACCTATAGAAATTAAAACTTCATTGAAGGAGCATGTTCTTGTGACCTAGATACCTACACTTGAGGAAAAATAGTCGTGGTTGATATACAAATATACTAAAGCTAGCATAGGAGCACAAATCCCTTTTTCGGGATGGAATGAGTTATATCATAAGTTTCTTTTAGAGTATTATCCAAATGTGGTTCCTCATAATGACCTTGACATAAGGGAAGTTGATGACAAGGTTTTCATCAACTTCAAGAAATCTCACTTGGAATATGTGTCAGCAATGGAAATAATTATGCCTTGTTTAGAAGTTATTGAATGGATCATTGATCATACATATTTCAAGATGAGAATGATTGTGGATTAGAAATGCCAATGTGTGGGCCCTTTTCTTGCATAGAAATTTGGAAAAGTATTATAAAATTCTAAATCCCAAAGTTTATTTGATCATTTCCTTTGTGGATGAATTCTATGACAAAAATGATGTAAGGAAGATTCTATCAAGTTGATGGAAAGAAGACAAGAGTTTCTTCCACAAGGAAAATCGTAGTTACTCTATTATCAACTTACGAGAACCATACATGTATCTCATGGATTTAATAGCTAGATTATTGGCCTACATGGTGGTTACTAGTGGTAGTTTATTCAATTGGCATTTTATTTTGTCTATTCAACTTAACCATATGATTAAGGCAAAGTTAAAGCCTCGGGTTGTTCCCAGCTTCTATATGGATTCCTATCTCCTAGATGTAGTTTGTTATTCTAATGTATTTGGAGGTCTTAAACTCAATTGGCATCTTTTACAATCCCTTGTACATGTATATTGTCAAATTTTATGGAAGAACAAGTATAAAAAAACAATATTTATCCTTCTGTGATTTTTTCCTAGCTTCACGAGACAATATCATTTTATGTAGAGAATGTCAAATACTAATGGAGGATGTTAAGAAGTTGATAAGTTACTTTGGCAGATGGTATTTCCAACTAGACCTTACTTATATGAGAATATGTTGTGCAACTTACCAAAGTATGTATCTAGCAAAGTTGTTTTGGGAGAGACAGCATATCAAAATGTACTTCAAGTTTTTAATGCTTTATTATTGAAGGAAGCTAAGAAAAAGATTTAAATTCTGTATAATTTTAGTTTTAAAATCTCCACAGCATGCCCAACATGAAGTTATTATTATTCTTGAATATTGGTTTCATCTTCGATAATTAAGGAGACATGACCCTAAAGGCCTTGTAGCTAATAAATGTGATCTAATATCATTAGCTTGGCCATATACTCATGAATGTTGGGAAGATGAACTTCCCTTTGACAATTCCAAGGATTGGAATGAGGTTCAATCAAAGTAGAAATGCCCTTGTTTAGTAGTCTTCAGTGCTTTGTTTCCCAATGAACAAATGGATGGGGTAACTAGGGTATTGGCCAAATTAGAAATGGTTAATAAGTAAGAAGAATAGGTTAGGAGACTTGAAAGGATTAGACTTAAATAGGAGGTTGAGGGGAAAGTGATAAAGGATGAGAAGATAACGCATCGATAAGAAGAGGAACTGAAGAGGAAAATAAAGGAGGAGTTAAGAAAGAGGCAAGAGAAATAAGTTGTATAGTTAGAATTGAAGAAGGAGAGGAAATCCTTTAAAGCTAAGTAGAGAAAGAAGCAATTGCAGAAAGCTTGAGAGAAGTAGCAACAAGAAGAAGAAATAAAAAAAAATCTAAAAGAAGAAAGAATTCATCAAAAAGAAGAAGCAAATAAATCGAAGGAGGAACATAGGAAGATTATGGAAGAATAGAAGAGAAAGGAAGATAAGAAAATAAGAGAAAACTAAGAAGAAGAAAAGAAAATAAGAGTGGAATAAAGATTCCAGAATAAACAACTATGGAAGGAATAGGTATTAATAATATTATAACAAGTGAGAAACATCAACTAACAAAGTATACTCCAATTCAACATTAGGCTCAACAAGCTACAATACCACCAAGCGAGGTGATTGATTTGACTAAAGATGAAGAAATTGTGCTAAAGCAAGTGATAAGGGGAAGGAAACAACTATGGAACAATTGTATAATCCTTGAATCCTCGATAACATATTGTCATGGGGAGATTAACCTATTCTAGATCCCATGGAAGAGGTTGTGAACTTGGAATCTATAGCATACAATTGTCATAAGCAAGTTATAGTTAAAGCGACCCAAAAGAGGAAAAGAGTAAACATAGATAGAATTGTTCTTGGCACTACGAAAGAATATTTGTTCCATGTCAAGAGAGCCAAGATCGGTGATTTATTATGAATTGGGGTAGTTATTCTGATGCAACCATTGATAAAGAAAAGGTCCAAGATAAAAATGATTGCATTGGGGAGATTCCAAAGAGGTGTGGTCATGAGGATCATGGAATCAGAGTGCTCACCAAGGAAGAAATACAACGAATGGAACACAAAGTTAGGTATTGGGGAAATTTGGCTACATTAAAATTTGGGATCTCATTGAAGATGCCACGTCAAAGAGTAGGATACCCAGTTTTAGTCCATTGATGGGTTTTCAGCTAGTTGAAAAGGTGTTGGGTGAGTTCAAGGAGATTGTTGACATGCGTGAAGATGACGTCAAAGGTATATCCTTGCTAGAGCAGAGACATCTCCAAAATTTTATGATGAATGAAGACAAAACAACATTTGACTAGAGTCTACTATGACCAAATTAGAAAAATATAACAAAATATTTAAATAGGAAAAATGACTCTTTGAGTATAGGAAAAAACACATGTTTCCCCATCAAAAGTCGTGTAATGAATTATTCAAAAGTAGGGAACATATGATGATAAGAATGCAATAGTTGAAACAAACGGTTCACCTGGTTCATAACGAATTGCATGGATTTTGTGATCTTTTTTCCATTTTGTGATTTATTATATTTTAAAATGTAATTTTGTCTATAGATATGAAAATCATCCTTTAGGAAAGGATCTTTGGCTCTAAGGCGATTTGGAAAGGATTGTAGTTCATAATTATTTCAAGTTTAATTCAAAATCTATTTTTGGAGTCAATGGACATTTTTGTTGAAAATTTCTATGTATTGATTCTAATTTGTGGATTATTCTACTCTTGAATTGATTTTGCCTCTAGTAAAGATTTCAATTTTGTCAAGTTTTTTTTTCCAAAAAAAAAAAGAAAGTATTTTATTTGTGTGGTAAAACAAATATCACTGAAGAGGATGGTGACCTTCCCTTGGTTGATATCCCAACTTATCCAACACATAAGGAGTTTTTTTTCTGTCTTCATTTTCAAAAAATAAGTATCTACAAGTTGTCTTGAAAAAACGGTCTCAATAGCTAAAATAAAAATTCTCAAGTCTATCATTTTTTCATGTATAATGATCTGTATGGGTTCATAAGTTGTTGATATATAATATCATTATATGTTCATCATGTTTGATGTCATAGTATCTATTCAAAAATATGCCTATACGAAGACCTCAAAATCTGCTTGAGTAATAGGATTTCATAGAAAAAACATCAATCATCAAAAAACATCTTATAAATTCAGTTGCTCAAATTTGGTGCCAATGAAAGTGAAAATATTCTAAAGAGACATCCTGGTCCTTTTCAAATATATTCCATGCACCTCTTTCCAATGCCAATCCATCTTTGGAGAGGTGTTCATCTTCCTTATTCATGTCCTTATATACATGATTGAAAGTGAGGTGAGAGAAATGAATTGTACTTATTTTGATGCCATAGAAAAGAGGCATAAGATAATAATTATGTAATGAAAAGTCCCCATTCATCCATTTTATAACAAGAAGTGAGTCACCGTAAATGTGTATCTAAGAAATTCATTTCTCTTGGGCTAGGTGTAGTGTGAGTTTTAAAGCCATTAGCTCACTATAATTGTTAGAGGTGTTCCTAATGCATGTTGAAAAAGATATGGAATTATCATTAGAGAAGAGAATCATTACACCATACCCTCCCTGATTCGGATTCCCTTGGGTGACCCCATCAATAAACTCCTAGGGAATATCCTGTTGTATAATGGTATCCTGGTGAGTTCACAAATTCATAAGAGGATATTTTTGTGGATAGGTTGGGAGGATGGCAAGGATTTGAAGAGCATACTATAATGGAAAGGAGCCCTTGTCCTCAAACAAAGAGTGGGTTCAGGCAATCTAGATACCCTAAGAAACAATAATGGGGAGAGATTTAAAAAAAAATGCATGTTGGTTGCTTAACCAACACTTTAAGGTTGCTTCTATAGAGTCTCTATTCCAGTTACAAGAAGGATTTGTTGTCCTTTTTATTTCAGTTCAGACCGCTAGAGAGAAGTGACATTCAAAGATGAGATGATGATTTTATTCATTATTTTGTCTACAAATATTGCATCTTCTAGGAGCATGAAAATTTATTTTTTGAGGTTTATCCCATGTGGGTGCCTTATTGTGCAATAGAAGTCACATTAATAGTTTTTCTTTGGCAAGTGTTATAGTCCAAAAATGCCACATCTATGCATCCAAGACATTGGCCCATCCATTTGCATACTTTGCCAAACATACTGTTGAGGTTTCCTTCTAAAAAACCATTTTTTGGATAATGTATGCACCCTGCTGCACTAATATCCTGTGTACACACACGTGTTGCATGTTAGTTATCCCTTGTACATATGCTTGTTGCATGCTAAGTAGCCCGTGTTTACCTCCAAATTTTGCAAAAAATATAAAATTGCACGTATTTCGGTGGAGTTTACAGGCTATGGAGGGTTTCCTAATCATTTTACCCATTGTATACCATCCCCAAACCGAATAACCATAATTTTCTCATATAAAAAGAGGTCTTGGGGAGTCATTTAGAGATATGAACAAGAGAATAAGAAAACTCTGCCAAAATCCGTTCCCTCTCATTGCCCAAGTTTTGCATCTTGCTCTGAGCTTTAGCCTCAGCTTTTCCTCTCAGCCATTCTCCCTATGCAACCCTTCCTTCTCCCCTTGATGGTATGTTGGTTGTGAGAATTCTATGTTGGAATGACGCACTTGGAGCCATGACAGAGGAGCCTGGATTTGGTTCATAGAGTGGTTTTCACAAGCAAAGGTTGTAACCTTTCATCTTGAATTTGAATAAAAGATATTATATTTGTCCCAAACCCCTATGTGTACATGTTCTTGTTAATTTGAGCATTTATATCTATATTTAGGCTTTTAAGTGATTACTAGAGATTGTATATATTGGTGCTTTGTATTATTAATCCCTTGCAAGTGAGCTTTGGGAGGAGATCTATGATCTAGAAGGCAACAACAAGTGGAAGAAGTATACATCAACTGTAAGGATTGAAGGTGCACTCATTAACCTTCTCTTCTATATTTCTCTTATCTCTTAGTCTAGATTGGTTTGGGGTAGATTAGAGATAAGTCAATCTTTTAAGGGAGTTATCACTCTACCTAATCCTTAGATCCAGTTTAGGGGGAATTTCCCCATAGCAGAATTGGTGACTCCATTAGGGAGTCTCTCTAGGGTCTTAGTGGGAGATTTTTGTTTGATTTGATCTTTCAATTTCTTTTTATTTTTTCTAAGTTTTATGAGTTTTCTGAGTCATTTTGGGTCTTTGGTCACCTTCTAGGTGCCTACCGGCCTCCCTTGCCCAGTTGTTTGTCCAAAATGATTTTCCTTTTTTGAAAACTTACAGAGGTGTACATGTCTAGTCTTCTATATAGCACATGTACATATGTGTTCTGCATAGTATACATCCTGCATACATACGCAGGTTGCTCGTGCACAACACACGTCTTTGTGTTTTGGAAGGGTTTTTAAAAAAAACTTTTTCTTTCCTGACAATAAGCTCTTTGCTTCTCAGGCTTTCCTGAACTCTTCAAGGTCTCTGTTGATTGTGTTTGGTTGGGTTAAAGACTTCGTTTATCTTGCAATTTGTAATGAATCTTTGTTGTTTCTTTATTTCTTTTGTTTTCTTTTAAGGTTTAGGGTGAACTTATAAGCGTTAGATCCTCCTGTGGATTCCAGTGAATCCCTTCTTTCAAGTAGTGGCTTAGGGTTTGTGTCAGTCTTGGGTTTTTCTTCTCTTTCCCTTGTTTTTGCTTTGAAAAACAAAAAAAATATCATTTACTTGTGATTTTATTTTCTAAGCATTTAAAAATAAATAAAAATTGTTGTTTCATTTAGTTATGCATTTGTGTTTGGTATTTGTAGCATAGGTTGTGTATTACAAAAGAAAAGAGTCCCATTTCCAAAGTTCCTTCTACGTTATTTCCTCGAAATTTTAGTACTTTTCATTTGCATTGTGAAACGAAAAGCGCATTCTAGGAAAAATTTTGCATTTTACGATCTTGGACTATATTTCGAAAAATTTTCACTTACAAATTTTAAAAGCCATTTTTCAGTTGTAGAACATAGTTTTCTTTCTGCATGAATGTTCTAAAGATTTTATTTTTTCTCTTTCGTCTCTTGAAAACACCATAATTTGCACGTCTGTATCCTTTTGAGTAAATCAAGCCACTTAAAATCAACGATTAACACTAAAATCAACTAGACTTTTGTTTGTAGGGTTCAGCAAGTAGTTTAGGCTTTAGGGCCTTGAAATGGGTGTTGAGAGGAAACTATTCAAGGTCACTTAAACAAACATAAGAGTCTCTTATAGGGGGTGTGAAAGTCCAATTTTGTAAGAGTCAATCGGGACCCCCCTCTAACACAGGGGATAAACACAAGGTCGGGTGAGAAAAGGTAGAGGAGATAACCCCTCCTAAGTCGGACCAAACGTAGTGGGGATTGTATATTGAGGGTCATTCTTGGGATTTTCGTTGATTGCATTTCAATACGGAGCTTCGTGGACCTCGAATCTGTTCGATATCCTCAGTTGTCTTCCAGACCATTTTCCTTCAGTACCCTTGAAAGGATTCATATTTTGTTATCCTGCTCATTACGATCAACCCAACTGTTGACTATAATCGCCTGGTGATTGATTGGGAGATGGAAACCTAGTTGATGGAGAGCTAAGATCTAGAAACCTAGTTTCTTGAATCACACTTTGTAGAGTATACCCAGAGGGTGTTTCCATGTTCAAGTTACACTTGCACCAGTAAGTTTCTCTAGTGTCGATTGGCATAACTTTTCTTCCTGCCAATCATTTGATTGTTTGATTTTTCGTTAGGAAATTTTTAGTGTGTGCTCCGTGTTTCGTGCTAGCTTAACCTTAGAGTGTCGGTTGACCATTTCACAAGGTGGAAGATCAACATCTCCTCCATTCACGTAGGCTTCAGGGCCTACCATGGGTTACTTTGGATCCACCTCTGCTACTGCTGAGGCAAAGGATAGATCAAGAGGGTTCATTTGAAGCGACCGGGCCACAGGAAATTGTACCCAATCCTACTCCTAGAGAAGACTTTCCTGCACTAGAGGAGTCCACCGTTTATGGCCTCAAAGTTGAAGGCTTTAGGCTTGTAAACCCTCTAATCACTGATTTATCAATGTCGCTTCTTATTCAAATAGTCCCTCCTGAGGTGACTTCACCTGAATGTCATTTCATTAGACGAGAAACGATGGAAGTGACTAGTGCTGTCGCGGGAGGGGGCGTTGTGCCACATTCCCCACCTCCGCATATTAGGACTACGGCTGTCAATCCACCCACAACTTCGGGCAGGGGTACATTCCCCTCAATGACTATGACCATTGTTCCCTCTATTCAGAACGTGTTTGGTGCTCCCTTTTCATATCGGATGTCGAGTTTCAACTCTAGTTCGACCTTAACCTCGTCCAAACCATCATCTACCTCGCACGTGAATGGAGTTATTGGCTTCGTCAAAGCCCAATCTACTTCCCAGTTGACTGGAACAACCCAGCAGTCTGCTTCGACGTCTGCTCCCAGTTTGACCACACCCTCTTCTACCTCCCCTCAAACTCAGGTCTCTGAGGTGAATGCAGTTCAATTTTCCCCTTCACAACAATCCGGAGGTAAGAAGAAGACAAAGAATAAATCAAAAAGTAATAATGAACAACCAAAAAATCAAACACTTGCTACCGAAAATAAACCACAATAGAAACTGAAATTCCCGTGTATCATTTGTGGTGAAAATCACTACACTCGTGATTGTCCACTTCGCAATGAAGTGGCCAAAATTTTCCAAGGAAAGTCACAACCCGTTGTGCTTACTCAGCCTTTTCCACAGCAGCAATCCATGGTTGCTCAAACCCCCTCTTCGGGGGGCAATTCTAGCGATCCTTATGATGAGGCCTCGTCGAGTACACATATTTATATGTTTAATGGGATCAATTTGACCACTTGCTCTAATACATACAACACACCAGGTAACCCTGAGAAAGGAAAAGACACTAACGGTACCGGTACTTTACCAGATCCATCATCATCCTCTGTTAGTCTTCCATCGATTAATCCTCCGTCTGGACCACTCCAGATTGAGAAACCCACTTTCGACTCTATCTTACGCCCTCCTGAGAGCACTGTTCGCAAAGCTACCTTTAATCCTAGTTCACGTGCCGCCCAGAACTACAACATTGTTGAAGATTTGGCTCAAGCACCGTGTGCTATGTCTACGTTAGAAGTTCTACAACACTGCCCCAGTCAACGTAGAACGTTCTTGGCCGCTCTTGGCACTGTTGATCCTAATTCATCCAATCAGATCATGTTTAACCTGGACAATTATGCGTCTCGACTCTCCCACCAACTCGCTTTCCAAGTTGATGTTGTTGTTCACAATCAACAAATCCACTGAACTATTCTGGGTGAGGGAGCCTCGACTTGTGTCATGTCTTTGGCGTGTTGGAAAGGTTTAAAATCACCAACACTCAACAAATCCCCAACGATGTTACGCGCCTTTGACGGGCAAGGTTTTCATCCCCATGGGCTTTTACAGTTCCTGCCCATCCAATTGGGCGGCAAAACTGTTACTGTTGATGTCGAGGTGGTCGATGCTCCCCTTGATTACAACTTGTTACTTGGAAGAAGTTGGTATTATGCTATGACTGTCGTTGCCTCGTCAGTTTTTCGATGTGTCCAATTTCCTCATCAGGGCAAAATTGTCATTTTTGATCAGTTGGATTTATGCACGACCGATGCTCGCGCTCCCGCTACCAACAATATTCCTTTCTTGGGAGAACACAAGATCACGTATGAAAGCATTGGTGTTGGCTTACTGAAAGATTCTAGCCTCATGGGCACCTTCCCTACACCACTTCCACTGACTACACATATTATTGCCACTGTCGATATGATTTCGACCGCGGCTTATCAATCTTTGGAATCATCTGACCCTTGGATTGTACCTTGTTCGTTGGAATTCGATGCACTAGGTGACACCATGCCACTTAGTCCAACCGAAACATCATACGTGTCTATCCAATCCATTTCTCCCTCGTTAGATGACCAACATTTATTGGCGCCTGAAGTTTCCTCGATTCAATCACGGTTGCATTCCTTGTCGTCGACAATCGACTGCATTTCCCCAATTTTTCCTTTTGATGAATCTATTTCGGAAATGTTTCGCATTGACAAGTTACCTCGAGATAATAACCATCACCGATCCTCTTTTCTTCCCCCTCGTGAAGAAATTCGGGTAGATATACAGTCTATCTCCCCTCCTGGTGTTGATTTTTCATCATCTCCCATGATTTCAACTTTCGACGATTTGGATTCGGTAGTGGACATGGTGATTTCTTCGGTAGGATTATTGGATCCTGATCTCCTTAATCATATCGTGACCCTCGACATGTGTTCCTTCTCGAGTGATTATCTTCCATCCAGCAAAGATCTCTTGGAATCCATGACCGAGTTTTGTCCCTTGACATGGTATCCTTCCAGAGCGTTATCTTCTCGGAAGCCATGATCAAGAAGAAACCATGAGCATAGTTTCTCTTCTCTGTGGCAAGCTCATTAAAAAATGAAACAGAGGCCTTGAGCATAGTTCTTTTCCTGTGTCAAGCTCATTAAAAAATGAAACAGTCACCTCTCTTGAACCTTCTTTTCATCCACCCTTCTCCTTTTTCTCATCTACTAGATAAATTGGTGACAACCTCAAAGTCGGTGAATGAATTGAAGCTTGGAGAGCATGTCTCCAGCCTTTATTGATCATTCTGGAGTTAAGTCACTAGCTTTCATGCTGGGGGCATACCGAGCTTCGTCTTTGTTCTTTCTCATGCTTGTAAATACATGAGAATGCATCCGGGTAAACTTTTATCTCTTTTTTGGACCTGTATGGATACACGAAAAAGGAACCCCCTAGAGTCTCCGTTAAGCTCTTTTCAGACTCTCTAAACATGAAAAGATCGCCGAGTGATCTTGCTTCCTTTCCCACTCATTAAAAGGTTTGAAAGGGCATCTTTCGAGTGATAATTTATCTATTTTTCGGCCTCGCGAGACTAACATTACGAAAAAGGACAACACTGGAGTCATCTTTAAGTTCTTTTCAGACTCTCTAAAGATGAAAAGATTGTCGAGTGACCTTGTTCTATTCACGCTTGTTAAAGTATTTGAAGAAAATGTTTTTTGAGCGATAGTTTATCTATTTTTCGGTCTCATCAGACTACTTTATGAAAAAGGAACTGAGAGAGTTCTCTTTTAAGTGTTTTTCCAGACTCTATAATCATGAAAAACCTTCGAGTTTTCTATCTTTGGACTCGTTAAACAAACATCGACAGGCCCATACAGGATCGAACCCTTACTTCTTCCAGTTCGTTAAACAAAGGAAGAGGAACTTACCAAAGGTAAGTTATATTGAGCATGTGTTACCCTCCTCGAGCTCGTTAAATCAAAAAAAGGTACTCGTCTATCTGGATGGGGGAAAAAATCGAAAGAAGCAAGCCAAGCAGTTTTTGATAACATTACCAAGTAACTCTTAGAGTCTCCCTTGAACACAACACTTTGTCTTTGCACGCATTTTAATCTGTTGAGCCTCTGCACTGAACCAATCCTCCAACTTTTTCTTACTCCTTTGGGTCACCCGATGAAAGTCACAGTATCCATTGCATCATCGTGTTTTGGTCCATGTCATGTTTCTGCTGCTGTGCCTCAGTGTTCAAGGGAAGTATCCGCCTCGAGAGTCAGCCATCACAAATATCTTGTCTCAATACCTGTGTCAGTCCATGTTCATTTTATCTACCAATTACATCTCTGTGTCTATTTCGTGTCGTTGATGGGGGATACATCAAGGCCCTCTTTCGACGAGTCTATTCATGTCAACTTCAACACATTATCCAGGAACTAGACTTGGAAACCAATTAGTACTTTGGGACCTGCATGCTTCAATGGTAGGCCTCCTCACGTCCGACAGTGGGTTTACATCATTGACCTCTGATCAGATGATTCCACAGATGTTCGACTTCAACCCATCCATTCACATTTGTTGGAATGTACTAGAGTACCTTGGGAATCATTGACATTAATGGTGATCTCCCTTGTGCTTGTTAACAGTTTACATCATTGACCGGTAATCAAGTGGTTTCTGCCATGTTCGACATCAGGACATCTATTCACATGGTTAGATTCATACTACAACGGGATTGGTAAGAATACCTTGGGTTGAGTGATCACTCTGATATGTACTTTTCCCAAGTTGCGAAGGAGTTTCTCTTGAACAATGACACATATACTGTTACATAGATCCACTTTGTATTGGTCATGGCTATGCCTTGTCATCTCGTAGATCCACTGTGTATTCTTCATGGCTACGATCAATTCAGGTCATAAGAGTATAGATCCACACTGTATCCTTGGTGTCTATACCTTTTATCAATACAATTATGGATCCGCAGTGTATTTTATGGCGGCCATATCTTGCAAGTCTTGATCACCCAAGCATAGGTATGCCTGTCTTGGGTTTGAAACATGTCATAATATTTGTTGGATGTTTGTGTACAGCTTCTGTCAGGTCCTCTGCGTCTATAGCCTTGCTTGAAAGTCTACAAAGCATTTCAGTTATCAGTTCTCGTCTTATAACTTCATACTTTGGGGGGAAATCTGTTACACATCAAAATTTCTCACTTCGATAGTGTCGCAAGTGTCGCATTTTGCTCATAAGTGTCGCAAGTGTCAAGAAAAGCATACTGCCATAATGCCTATGTCGTACCTATAACGACATCGAAAAGACACTTGAAACACATCAAACACTTGATTTGGAAGAAGAGAAATGGGTCAACGGAGTTATGTACCTCTTGCCATTTGAAAGAACCATTGAATTTGAGATTTTAGAGGAGAGTGCTCCCCTATACCTCTATTAGGAGTGTTGGTGCCCCCCTATACACTATCTGGGAGCGTTATAACACTCCCTCTGCCATTTTGAAGGAGCGTTGATGTTGTTAGGAGTGTTGGCACCCCCTATACCTTACTAGGGAGCGTTATAACGCTCTGACAACCCTTTTGGAGTGGCGTTATCTATTATGGGAAGCAGTCAGTTTGTTGAGAAGAATGAGGGAAAGATCCCTTCAATCTTTGAAGGTAGTTGGATTCGAATCCTCAGTCAAGCCATGCTCTCAGGGAAGATCCCTAACTGAAGGAGGAAAATCCTCAACTTACCCTAAAGATATCTCAAGTAGTTGGGCCTCTCCAATCCTATAAAAGCAGGCTTTCTTATGGTGAAAAGGAGGAAGGGTTAGAAGCATGAAACCTATGATCTCATAGGAAACACACAGTGAAGTGGAGGAGAATAATCAGTGAAGTTGTTGTCCTTCTGATCATGGGTCTTTTGAGAAAGGGTTAGACAAAGAGGATTCGACGAAGCTGCTGCATTCGCATCTACGGTTGTAAGTTTCTTTCATTATTGTTCTCATCAATCTAATATGCTTGGCCTGTTTCTTTCTAGTTCATGCTTAATCTCACATGAACTTGTCTCTAATAGATAGGTCTATTTCGAGCTGATATCAGTAGAATAGGAAGTGGTTGTACTTTTGTTTGTCTACAGGGCTTATCGAGGAGCAAAAGATTGGATCTCAACTCAGACTGTGCAAGGACAAACACCGGTAAAAGGTACTTCTTTTCTCCTTCCTCCTCACACATTAGTTTATATAGACTTAAAAGGAAGTCAGTTCCCATGATAAGTGTCTTCTGTCTTAAGAGTTAAGAGTCTATCTCTCAAGAGGAGATCTACCTGTTCGCAGGGAGATTTTCCTTCAACAACTCTACTCTACAGACTTTTGGTATGGGGGAAGGAATTTCTAATTCTCGCTTACAAGGATATTTCTCGGGCACCATTTCCCCATTTAACGTTATCCCTTACAGTGGGGGTCATATCCCTCCTTCATCTCCTTCACTCAGAGGNTTGAGATCCAATCTTTTGCTCCTCGATAAGCCCTGTAGACAAACTCTACTCTACAGACTTTTGGTATGGGGGAAGGAATTTCTAATTCTCGCTTACAAGGATATTTCTCGGGCACCATTTCCCCATTTAACGTTATCCCTTACAGTGGGGGTCATATCCCTCCTTCATCTCCTTCACTCAGAGGTTCTTTCCATCATCCATTTCGGCTTAACACCAGGTCTAGTTTTTTCAATGGAGGAGTCATGGGCCTCAATCCTGTATGACTCTGGTAGGATCTATGCCTTTTTCTTTGTTCAATGCATTTGGAAACAACACTTTATCTTTTTCTATTTTCTCATTAGGGGGAAACCTCATCTTTGGTCAACCAAACCCTCTGCAAGGCTTCATTTTTTCACAAGGAGCGATGAGAGGAGTTTACTCCTCACAAGGTCTTGGAAATCCCTGGAAAGGCACATTTCCTTTGCAAGGGATGTCTATCGAGGGAAACCCATCCCACACTTAGTGGAACCCCAGACAGGGTTCAGTAACTATGCCAGGAGTGTCGGCTGAGGGCATCCCCAACCAAGGTCCTTGGAATAATGTGCAGGGAGAAATCCCTATAGAAGGTATGTCATCCAATTACAGGAATCTATTGGCAGTGCAGAATCAAGAGAAAACTCCTTTTACTAGCTATGGCCACCATGGTTCCTACCAAAACCTTGGCTAGAAAGAAAACTTTTCCTGAAAACTTGGTGCCAGTCAAAATACAAGCCCCTCTTTTCCTTTAAATCCACCACAAACTAGACTACCTTTCTTGGAAACTCTTTATTTTCCATCCTTGTCGAGGTTATTGAACGATCTGATCTATCATGATCCGCATTGGCCTCCCATGCAGACTAAGTTTCCCTCGGGCATCCCTAAGTTTGAAGGCAAGCTTGGTGAAGATCCAAGTGATCATGTTAACACATTTCATTTATGGTGCTCATCCAACTCATTGAAGGATGACTCCATTCAATTTTGTTTATTTCAACACACTCTTATAGGGGGTGCGGTGAAATGGTATATTGAGCTCGATAGCTTGAAGTATGCTTACTTTAACAACTTGGCTATGGTTTTCTTAAACGATTTCCAGTTATCAGTGAGATATGATGTCGTCACTGAGCTATTGGCCAACTTAGAGAAAACAAAATTCGTCCATATCTCATATCACATCTAAGAATGGTGTCGACGAAAGAGCTTGATCAAAGGGAAGTTCCCTCCCACATTTTTTCTCGAGTGGCTCCTAAATTCCTTGGTGCCTTGTGTATCCAAATATGTCACGACATCCGGGGTTTTTCCGAAGAAGAGGCTATCATGAGATCCCAACAACCAGAATTGATTTACTCTCAATCTGGTATTCTATATGAGATCCTTCTGGACTCACCACGATCAACTTTCGACAAGACCAAACAAAAGTACGGGCCTGATGCCGCTGAAATAGTAGGCTCAGCACAAAGAAATCCCACATATCAGTTGACTAACCAGTTACAATAGTTATCAATTCAACAGATTGTGGCTAGCCAAACTCTTAGTTTAGCTTCTCCTGCAACCCAAATGTAAAATGTACACAGTGTGCAATCGACGAATCCCAAGAGTAACCATCAATCTGAGGGAAAGAGGAAATATAAAAACAAGAAGGGTAGGGGGGATAAGAAGGTTGTGAATAATGTTGGCCAGGGTAACAATGAAAAGAGGAAGGTGAAGCTTATGTGTAAGGTTTTCACGGACAATCACTTGACTCACCAATTCCCTCGGCTTGAGGAATCCCAAAAACTATTGGCACAACAGTAGCCTATTGTGTTAACCAACCCTTTACCACAAGGGTAAAATATGGATCAAGATTCCTCATCCATGATTGCACCTAGGGGAAATCAGAGAGCCCCCATGCCTAATGCTAATAATAGAGCCACAAATGTTTATATGATGAGATCATATGCTCATTTATAGAGAAAGGCTCACGATTACAGAATGTCAGAATCTGCTGACAAGGGAAAACAAGTTTCCAACCCACCACCTCCTCTTCACATTCAGAAGATTGTGGGAGAAAATATGACTCACATCCCTAAGGGTGCATTTAAAAAGGCTTCTCACAACCCGAATGCAAGGGCTACTTAGAATTACTCTGTCATGGAGGATCTGGCACAAACTCCTTGTGCAATGTTTGCTCTAGAAGTTCTCCAAAGTTTCCCCTCACAGAGGAAAGCATTATTGTCTACCTTAGGATATGTCGAGACCACTAACTTGAGAATGATTGTTTTTGACCCTAAAGATTATAAACCTCGTCCACCTCACCACATCACTTTTCAAATAGTAGTGGTGTATGCCACGAAATCGTTGACACGGAAAAAAAAATGTACGATGGTAGACGAGGGTGACTCGACTTGTGTGATGTCATTGGCATGTTGGAAGGCCATTGGCCAACCTGAGTTGTCTTCGTCACCGAGATTTTTAACCATGTTTGATGGCTGATCTTTTATACCACATGGCATAATTCCCTCCTTCTCCATGCAGTTGGAGGGAAAAATCATCTGCGTCGAGGTAGAAGTAGTCGATGCGCCTCTTTACTACAATATTTTGATAGGGTGGAGTTGGACCTAAGCTATGATAGTGGTTGTATCCACCATTTTGGGGGTCTTATGTTTTCCTCACGAAGGTCAGATCATAATTGTTGATCAATTATCCTTCTCTTGTCCTGACCCTTCATTGGGGGCATCCACGGTCTTGATAATTGACAACCAGCAACAAGGTACCCTCAACTTAGGTGTCGGATTGTTTCCATCTCTAATGGGGACTTTTGATTATCCGCCACATTCGAATGATGTCAAGTTTATTTTGATTGTCTCCGATCAACCAAAGGCTACAATTTTTCAAGTCACTTATTTTAGAACAAGTTACTTTAACAAACCGTGGACTTCACCTTCACCATCGGCTTTGATGGAAGCTGTAGGGAATCCTAGCATGGCTATGCCCTTATTTTTTGTTGAGATTGCGTACAACATTGTCCAGCAAGCCTCGACCAACCCTGATTTGGCTCCCCCACAGGAGCTAGATCCCATTCTCGAGTCTATTTGGGCTCAAGACTCTCTTTCCACTCATTATCCTTTGGACTTATTATTTCCCTCTAACGAGGTGATATTGGAGGCAATGACTGGGCCAGATAGACCCTGGGACAATCTTCACCATAGATATTATTTTTTACCCGTGTTGAGGAGAGTAGAGGTAGGAGATTTCACTACGATCGTGAATGGAGATGTCGATTGTCCTGTCAACACTCTGGCCACGTATGAAATATTTGTGTCGAGGGGAACATGGAAAGTATAGCTAAAATGATTCCTATCAACATCTATAGAATCCCTGGCATTGTTGAAAACATTTTCTTTGGAGAAGATTGTTCCTCTGAGGAGATTCGGATCTATATTGAATTATTTAAAGAGTTTCACGACATTTTTCCCAGTCTTATGAAGAGATGCCAGACATTGACCCACATACAGTTGAACACGAGATTACAACTTACCTCGATGCTAGGCCTGCCCGGCAGAAGCTTCTCCTAGTCAATCCTCACAAGGAAGCGGTGATCAAGGCTGAGGTAGAAAAACTCATTAGGGTTGGTTTCATCTATCCATTGCAATTGACGGAATGGGTGTCGAACTCTGTTCCTGTCAAAAAAAAACAAGGTATGATCCGCATGTGTATGGACTTTCGTGATATGAAAAAACTTTGATTGAAAGATAATTTTCCAACCCCATTCATTGACCAAATTGTCGATGAATGTGCGGGTTGTGAGGTCTTTTCTTTTATGGACAATTTTTTCGGGTACAACGAGATTCAGATCAAGCCCAAAGATCAACATAAAATGGAGTTTATATGTCCTAGGGGTACATTCGCATACAGGAAAATGTATTTTGGCCTTAATAATGTTGGAGCCACTTTTTAGCGGGCCATGTTGTTTTGCTTCCACGACCTCAAACATATAGTCGAGGCATATATTGATGATCTAGCATCACGTTCTCGTAAGAGATCCAATAATTCTACCCACTTATGACTTATCTTTGAGAGGTGTCTCTATTACTGGATTCACCTTAATTCGAATAAATGTAGCTTTTGTGTAACGTCGGGTTGCTTGTTAGGTATTATCATTTCAACTAAAGGGATCAGGGTCGATCCTCTAAAGGTTGAGGCAATAGTTAAATTATATCGCCTGTGCACAATCCCCCAACTTCAGAGTATACAAAGGAAAGATAACTTTCTTCGGTGTTTGTTTTCCAAATATCTCAAGATTACTAAAGGGATTATGTGTCTATTGAAGAAAGGGGTCCCATTTTTTTGGGATGAAGTGGCCCAGTGCTCTTTCGAAGCATTGAAACATGCTTTGACATCTGCCCCTTTGCTCAGTCCTCCAGATTATGGAAATTATTTCTTGTTATATTTGGTTGTCGTAGAGTCTACTATTGGCATGGTCTTGGTCCAAGAGGATGACGGGCTCGAAGAGCATGTTATCTACTATCTTAACCGAGGCTTGGCTAGATTGGAACTCAACTACACCCATGTTGAGAAACTCGATTTGGCATCTTTCCATGCTTTCCAACGGTTCTGTCATTACAATTTACTTCGCAATACCATCGTCATAGCTATCGTGAACCCTTTTCAATATGTGTTGACATGATGGGTCATCGGCAGGAAAATCAGTCGATGGATAGTCATCCTCCAAGAATTTGACTTTGATTTTGTTTCGGCAAAATATAAAAAGTCTTTGGTCTTTGCTGAACTAATTTCAGAACTTTCAGTCAAAAGTGATAACTATTTGCTCGAAGAATCGTTGATCAATGGGGATATTTTCCTTATTTCATCTTCGGACCCTTGGTATGGAGATATAATTGTGTATCTTCAGACTTTGAAGTGCCCTTCCTCTGCTTCTCGCGATGAGCTTCGGCAAATATGCCATCAAGCATGGAACTATCTTATCATAGATGATACTTTATATCATTGAGGAGTTTATTGCATTCTCCATCATTGTCTCACGCACGAAGAGGCTGAGATTTTGTTGAATGACTATCACAATGGAGCATATGGCGATAACTTGTATGGGTTGGCAACAACCCAAAAAATTCTTCGTGTTGGATACTTTTGGCCCTCATTGATCAAATATTGTGTTGAGGTGGTCAAGAAGTGTCACTCGTGCCAAATATTCTCTCGGAGGATGTGGGCACACCCTGCTCCCATGTTTCTACTTATTGTTGTTGGTCCCTTCACTAAGTGGGGAATTGATTTCACTACATGTCACCTGACTTCAGCTAGGGGGCACTGTTACATCATCATGGTGGTACATTACTTTACTAAGTGGGTCGAGGCCATGCCAACATTCAGTAATGACGGAGAAATGACTACACTTTTTGTTTTTAACTAGATTATAACAAGGTTCGATATTATGAAGGAGATTGTCACATACCATGGCAGTCACTTCTAGAAAAAAATGATGTTTCAGTTAACAACAAAACTAGGGTTTAAGCAAGAACATTTGTCACCCTACTATCCATAGGTAAACGGTCAAGTGGAGGCTGTTAAAAAGTCTCTCAAGACTATTCTCCAACGAACGATCAATTCAGCTAAGTTGAATTGGAATTTGATGTTGTGCTCGACACTTTCGGCCTATCGAACCTCAGTCAAGACTGCTACCAATGTTTCTCCCTTCCAATTTGTTTACGAGCTAGAACTACTAACCAACACTACTCCACTTGAAGAGTGTCTTCTATATCTCGAGCAGCTCGATGAGAAGCGTTGAGATGCAACCTTGGCCAATGAGGTTCACAAACAACGTGTCAAGTGTCAGTATGATTGATATGTCCACCCTAGAGTTTTCTCTGAAGGTGATCTTGTCCTTTTCTATGACCAAGATAAAGATCCCTTGGGGGCAAGAAAATTCAAACACATGTGGTTCGGACCATTCATTTTTAAGAAATTTTTAGAAAAGGGTGCCTCTAAACTGGTTGATTTCGAAGGTAATGCTTTATTGGAGCCTAGAAATGGGCTCTACCTTGAGAAGTATTACACTTAGGTTGGCCACTTGGGCATGACTTCTTGTATATAATTTATAGTTTTGTTTATACCTTTTTTATTTTTTTGTCCTGTGGACGTGTAGTTTATTGTGTGTCTTTTCACTGTGGAAGATGTCAAGTGAATCTGAGGTCTATTTTTGGTTCCCGGGCGGACCTAGCCAACACACTTGGAGGCTTGCTTTCGTAGCTTGGGCGATCTTCACACCCTTTGTTCAGTTGATGTCTTTTGGAGGTATTTGTCTAGGTGAAGCAACCAATAATGTTATCGAGTACAGTGTCATAATATAATTACTATGTGACACCTTTTCACATGGTATTTCTCACCTCCAAGTTTATCTAGATTCTCAACTCGTTGTGTCTAAGTTAAATGGAGTGTATCGTGTCTACAATCCCACCCTTCACCGATGATTCCTTAGGGTACATCTCTTAGAATGATATTTTGATTATATTACTTATATTCATGTTCCTAGGAGATCTAATCAACTAACTAATACATTGGCTAATCATGTATTAGATTGGCATATTGCACACACATAAAAGTAAAAGCACACACATACACACATATGTAAATACATTTGTACAAAAAAATTTATCCATAAGGAAAAAATATGTATATATATAACAATATGTCCAAAAAATAATGTCATAAGTACAAAAGTGGGCCATAAAGCCTCGAATAGAGCCAGTATACATCGTTGGGCTCAAGCCCTCACTACATACGAGAATAAAAAAAAAGAGTGCACCCAACACATATGTGGTTCAACGCTAGCTATGGTCTAGGCCTATTGGCCCTGGTGTAATGAATTTTGGCCCTTGGTTCTAGAAGTTAACGAATATTAAGAGAGAAAGGACGAAATGTGAACTGCGCAAATGACACAGTGACTGATACTGGGTTGAAGTGAGCAAAAGAGCAGAAAAGATGGAGCGAAGTAAGAGAAAGAAGTTCGTTGGATGAGGAGATCGAGGAAGACAAATCAGAAAGGAAGATGAATCGTGGACAACTCAGCAAGCGAAAAAATCCATTGGTAGATGCTTTGGAGCACCTCATGGGAAAGAAGGAAAGACAAGTTGGCGAAGCCCTGAAAAGTGGGTCAAGTTGACCTAGGGTTTTAGACACCTAGGGTTTAGGTATCTAGGGTTTTGACAACTAGGCTTCGGCCTAAGGCTGTCAGTGAGCTATTGTAATGTATAAATAAAGGTCAAGAGGACCTGATATGGGTTCGATTATGTGATATTTAGTGATTTTTGTTATTACTGAGAGAGAAGTATTGTGTGGAGAGAGAAGTCTGTGTTGTAAGATCTTCAGTTGGGTGTGAAGATCAACCCTGCAGCTGGGTGTGCAGGGAAGGGATATAGAGAAAAGAGATAAGGAGAGAGATCTGAAAGCTAAGAGTGCAGATAGAGTTGTAAGCTTTCACCTAATAATTTATAAAGCACAGTTATGTGGACGTATCCCTAAGGAGAGGGTGAACCACGTATATCCTGTTGTTGTGTGTGATTGATGTTGTGTTCTTTACTCTTCTACCTTGATGATGCATTAGTATGTTAGATTTGATATATAGCAGTGCAAAGTAGGTTTATGTTTGGGATAGAATAATCCGATCTCCATGCGTGATTTCCTTGATCCCACTTGCATTTCCTCTGGTTGTAGACACATGTGTCCTGCAACCCCCTATTGCTACTTCGGGTGAGACTGCATCTGCTTCACAGGTGTTGCTAAAAGGGCCAGTAGTTAGGGCTTATTGGTGCGCTATTATAACTAAACCCTAGGTCTGCCCCTGTGTCAACAAATGGTTTCATTGCCCAGACCAGGATCTTCTTAAGGGAATGTCAAGGTGATTTCCATCGAAGACAGAGATTTAGAAGTGGATAGAAGAACATGAAAAGGACTTTGCAAAAGCTCAGAATAAAAACCCTAATATTAGCAAATAAGACTGGTTGGGAAGGTATATCTTTACTGATATACACGAGATTTTCTTTGGAGGAATTCATAAGTATCTATACGAGTGGTTGGCCAGATTAGTAGACACCCAGTTTGAGATCAGATCTAGATCGCCTGTGGTTTGGATGTTGACGTTGATCAAGAAGGTCAAAAGAGTTGATAACGCAGTGTCAAAAGAAATAGATCATTGGTTTGATAGTACCATTGGAGGGTATATCATAGATTTTGCTACTGATAGGGTAGAATCATATAGCTAAGCAGAGAGATATTTCTTTAAAGGACCTAGAGGAAAATTTTTACACTTCTTGAAGTTGAAAATCAAGATTCTATTACATGAGAAGAACATCTTGAAGATATAGTAGTGGGTCAGACTGAAAAGGCTAATGTTCAAGAATTCAGACAGCAACAACAACACAGAGATCAGACACACACATAGTGGGAGGACCTTCAGAGAAGTTCCTCTAGTGAACTTGTTCAAGCAGAGTCATGAACCAACACGAGAAGAAGGGTTCTACAGTGGATAAGAAGAAGAGTTGTTGAACAAGGAACATTCAGAGTCTGCTAGGGTAGAAGAAGAGAATATTGAAGAACCTCGCCGAGAAGAGTCAGAAACTTCAAGGACTGCACAGACTATTGAAGTAAGTGTTATTACACCCCCTGTTGTTTCAGCAACATTAAGTAACCATAGTAACCTAAGTTATCAGAGAACTTAGAGCACTGGTACAAGTGGTTTAGCGCACACTCAGTCAGGAAACCTAGGAAGATCTATGGTAGATGAGATGAGGTTACCCGCCTTTAGAAGGGATGGATCTGAAGATTCTGATCAACTCTATTTTCTATGTGAATTTGTATGGAGTATTAAGAATGTCACCGGCGAAGTTGTTAAACGAGCTTAGTTTAGTACTACCTTGAGAGACCGCGCACTGAACTGGTACATGAAACTTGTCCAAGGAGTTGCACAACCTAAACCACTGAATGAGATTAAGAATGTGTTGGTTGCAGAATTCAAGAAACCCAAGTCAGAGTCACAATGCATTACAGAGTTAAAAGAAATCAAGTAGAGAATAGTTGAACCTGTTTGGGAGTTTTATTAGAGGTTTAAAACCTTAACGGGTTGGATGACTTTTCAGATCCCATACGAGCAAAACAAGGAATGGTTCATTGCTTCCCTTTTACCACACATCAAAGTCCCTCTGATGCAACAGAAGATTCCTTCGTAGGCTGAGGCACTGGAGATTGCCATGAAGCTAAAATCAACCCCTATGGGAGAATCCATCTCAGGTATGAGTCAAATTTTAAGTCAGTTAACTATCTTGTCTCTACAGGTCGAAGATATGAAGAAAGACAAGGCAAAAGATAAAAGAGAATACATTTGGTGCATTAGATGCAAATCGGAAGGCCATGACAAGGAGCACTACCCCCTATTTCATGAGTACTTGGCATCTGGAGCTCTGAGTCCTTTGAAGCAAGTTACCCTACCTTGGTGCGAGCTATGTAGAAACATACATCACCCCGGTGAATGCTATTACATGCAAAAATATGTTCAGACACCCACAAATCTGTATTGCACGTTCTGTAAGTCAGTAGGGCATGATGATAGGGATTGTAGGTCCTATGACCTCATGCATGAAAGGTCAAGGGATATATACAAAATTCAAGGTGAAGTACAGGAAGACGGGAACACTACGCAGTATAATTCCCCTGGAAGAGGAAACTTCAAACCTCATGGTGGATTCAGAGGAAGAGGAGGAGGAGGAGGTATGGGTCGAGGTAGAGGTTAGATCATTTTTTATAACTGTGCACAACCAGGTCATTTGGCAAGGGACTATTAGAACCCTTGTACCACTTGCAGTTATTGTAGTTCATTTGAACATGTCATAGAATATTTTCCTGTGTTGTTAACCAAACTTCAGGAAATACGAGGAGGAAACCAACAAGTACGAATAATCACAATAGAACCTCACGGATTAGATCCCAAAGTCATTGTTATCACCAGAGGAGGTGTTGCTACAGGAGAAGACAGGGTGACTCTAGGGAAGACTACAGAACAATCAGGAGTCTAAAAAGCTGCAGAGAAGACACAAGAGTTTGATCCAAAGAGGCAAAAGCAGACATTTGAAGAGGCAAGAAAGGAGTTTAGAAGAGATCGGACTTCTTCATCAAAGGCACAACTAGAAGTGAAAGAATTCCCCTAGCCTTTGATCAGTCTGCTTCGCCTAGAGAAGGAAAATAGGTAAGCAGACTCATGGAATTTTTATGCACTTGTATTAATTTGATAAAGGATGAGAGTGTTGTACAAGAGCTCCAAAACTTGATCAGGCAGTATGAGATAGGAAAGGTAGATCCTCTACTAAATAAAGTAGTACATCAACTATCCAAAAAGAGAAGGGAAAATAAGGAACTACACCTTAACGCTCAAATTGGAGAATATGATATAGATTATGTGGTCCTCGACTTAGGATCAGAGGTCAATGTTATGACGAAGTAGACCTGGGCACTAATGGGAAAACCTAAGTTTATATATTCCCCCATCAGGCTTAGGATGGCCAATCAACATGCTGTGAGCCCCTTCAAAAGATTGGAACATGTCCATGTGGACATCGATGGGGTCAGAAGATTTGTGGACTTTGAGGTGATTGAGATAGTCGATGATAGTTGTCCTTACCCCATGTTGTTAGGAATTGATTGGGCTTTCAACAATTCTACTGTTGTTGAATTGAAGAAAATAATAATGGCGTTTGAAGGAGATGGCCTTAGGGTCATCGCACCTCTGGATCCTGATGAAGGTCCCAGATACACAGATCCCATCAGAGAAGAGGAACGTGCATATGAGCTAGAGAATATATACAAATTGACCGCAAGATAGCAGGATTACATTAATCCTACAACAAATGGGAATTTAAGTTGGCGATGTGATAGTGCATGCTCATCAGACTCACAAGAAGCACTAGAGAATTGGCAGAACTAGATGTATGAATTTTCTACGCGGTGATGTGCTAGATTGACCAGAGAAGTTCGTTGGATCGGCACAATAGTAAGTAATTTACCCACGTTTGATGGTTTAAATCACTTAGAAACTTTCTTATTAGAGTTTGAAGAAATTGTACCATTACAACAGAGACTGGTGGCACTAGACGAGGATTTGAAAGATACTCCAGCAAGATGGTGGGGAACACATAAAAGGAACATCGTGAACTGGATACAATGTTGCACTTTGATGACAATGTGATTTTCTGAACAAGTTGAAGGATGTGAAGTTAGGTACACAGGTCAAAATTTCCCGAAAGACCATGTGTGAAGCTGTGAGGAGGCCCGAAGTTGCATTCCTCAAGATTTGTGGGTGCATAAATTCATCAATACACTAGACACAACGCCTATCAACTGGTTCCTTGAAGTGGAACTGCACCTCACCACTGCAGATTGGCAAGGTATGACACAGAACTTCGAGCTACATTCTTGTTTGAAAGTCAATACCCTACGGTAGATCAATCTTTACAAGTTGTAAGAAAAAAATTATTTGAGGAGGCACCTAGCCTCCCTGTGGAGCAAGAAGAGGATGAATGGACTGCATCTCTTCAAAAATTGCAAGGATGTTACAATATCAATGTCGATGAAGATGATGATTCTAGGAAGGTGAACATCACAGAAATGGAAGGACAACGAAACATAGAAGGACTAGGAGTCGAACTATCTTTTATTGGACAACCAATCAAAATAAATAAAGTTAATATTGGAACAGACCAAGAACCTAAGCTTGCTAATATTGGAGATTATTGGGATGATGCCACTATTGATAAGATCATAGAGTTACTGCATGAATATCAGGACTTGTTTCCAACCAAGTTCACTGATATGAAGGGCATTAAAGGGCCCATGGGAGAGATGAAGATCCCCTTGAAACCAGATGCAAGGCCAGTTAAACAAAGACTTTACAGATTGAACCCTAAATATAAGGAGAAAGTGAAGATTGAACTAGACATAATGCTGGAAGCAGGAATCATAGAACATGTTGAAGAGTCAGAATGGATTAGCTCTATGGTGGTACAGGATAAGAAGACCAGAGAAATCAGGATCTGTGTAGATATCAGGAAGCTGCATGATGCATGTTTACATGACCCATTCCCTACACAATTTATTGATAAAGTGTTAGATAATGTAGGAGGATAGGAGGTATATTCTTTTACAGACGGCTTTTCAGGATACCATCAGATGAGGATTGCTAAAGAATATTTCCATAAGACCACATTTCCCATAGAATGGGGATCCTACCAGTATACAGTGATTTAGTTTGGATTGAAGAATGCACCAGCCATATTTTCTAGGGTGGTGGTCGAAGCATTCAAGGAGTTTTTACATAAATTTCTAGAAGCATATTTTGATGATTGGACTGTTTTTAGCTTATTGAAAAATCATATTGAATGTTTAAGTGCAGGCAATGTCAGATTTCCCTGAACCTGAAGAAGTGCATCTTCTTTTCACCCTTCGGAGTGTTGCTAGGCCATATTGTGTGTAAGTAGGGATTGTTGGTAGATCCATCTAAGATTGTCATTATAGTTGATTTACCCCCTCCTACTTCAGTCAAATAGCTATGCACTACATTGGGACATATTGGATACTACAAGAAGTTCATTAAAGGTTATGCATAGATCACAACACCCATGGAGAATATTTTGAAGAAAGGTTGTTAGTTTCAATGGACGGAAGAATGTCAGTAGAGCTTTGACACACTAAAACAAAAAATGGTTACTACGCCTATTCTGGTTTTCCCGGATTGGAGCAAGGAATTTCATGTGCATGTTGATGCATATTCTATTGCATTGGGAGTAGTGTTAGAATAACCAGGAGTAGGATATATTGACCACCCATTAGCCTTTTCTAGAAGGAAGCTATCGACAATTGAGATAAATTACACCACCACTAAGAGAGAAGGCTTAGCCATGGTGTATGCGTTGCAGAAGTTTCGCCCCTACTTGTTGGGAGGACACCTTAAAATGTTCATTGATTACTCCGAGCTGAAATACCTAGTCAACAAGACAGTATTGGGGGGAATAATATGCATATGGCTTCTTCTATTTCAGGAAAATGATTTTGAGATCGTGGTTAAGCCAGGGAGAATGAACAAAGGACATGGCCACTTGTCGAGGTTGGAACATGGAGAGGAACCTACTAGTTTGGAGGATACACTGTTGGATGCATAGTTGATGGCCATTAGAAAGGTTGATTATCACTTTGTTGAGATAGTCCAGTTCCTATCAATAGGAATGGCACCTAGTGAATACACAATCACCCAGAAGAAACAGCTAGTAGTGTGCGTTGTAGATTTTTCACTTATAGTTGGACAACTATACAAGATGGGACCTGATGAGATCCTGAGGAGATGTGTCATGGAAGCAAAAAGACCACTGATTTTAGAAGAAGCTCATGAAGGCATCGCAGGAGGACACTACACGGGAAAAGCAACAGCGCAAAAGGTTCTTCGAGCTGGCCTCTGGTGGCCTACTTTACACATAGGTGCTAAAGACTACTGTAGAACCTGGGATGTATGCCAAAGATTGGGAAACCATATAGAATAGATGACATGTCATTAGAACCCCAGATAACCTTACAAGAATTTGAGAAATGGGCCATTGACTTCATGGGACCTATAAACCCTCTAGGGAAGCACACAGGAGCCAAATACATCATCACTGAGACAGAGTATTTGACCATATGAGCAGAAGCAAGAGAAGTTAAGGACTGTATTGGAACTACAGTTACGCGTTTCATATTTGATGATATCATAACCAGGTTTGGATTCCCAAATATCCTCATGAGTGATCAAGGTACACATTTTATTAATAAGACTATTGAAGCCTTGACTCAAGAATTTGAAGTTCACCATTAGAAGAGCACTCCTTACCACCAACAAGTGAACGGGATGGTTGAAGCTTTCAACAAGATCCTGGAGACAGTGATGACGATGATTTGTAGTGTAAATAGAGATGACTAGAATTTAAGAGTACCAACAATATTATGGGCCTATAGAACCACTTGTAAGAAGTTGGCAATGCAAACCCCCTTTAAGTTGGTTTATGGTCTAGAAGCAGTTGTCTTGATGGAATATTTGGTCCCTAGCTTAATAATCGCAGCCTTTACAGGTATGGATGACACAGGCGTTGTTCAAGAGAGGCTCGCACAGTTGGTCAAACTAGAGGAAGACTAATTTATTGCAAGATTCCATCAGCAAGTTCAGAAGGAACGATAAAAGGCCTACCATGACAGGCATATCAAGAAGAAAGCATTTAAGCAAGGAGATCCGGTATTAGTATATGATAGAAAGTTCATGAAGCATCTAGGGAAGTTCAGAACACATTGTATGGGGTTGTATGAGGTTGCCTATGTCATGGAAGGAGGAGCTGCGCAGTTGAAGACTTTGAATGGAGAATGGAAGGAAGGATTGGTGAATGGGAGCCAGTTGAAATTGTACTATGACAACCAGTTTCCTCGCAGCTCTCCGTAAAAATAGAAGGAGAAGGGTCTAGGTACTAGGTGCAGTTGAAACTGGGTACCAGACACAGAAAAGACAACCTAGACACAGTGGGGAGGAACAGAGAAGAAAGCACAGACTGTGTCGTGCAGTCTGCATTTGAAGAAAAGAAGAAGGTTATGATCAGAGTGCCTCTGGATGAGTCACAGGTGAGTGTTGGGGGCATGTTGAACCTTGGTTCTAGAAGTAAGAAAATATTAAGGGAGAAAAGATGAAATTCGAACTGTGCGGATGACACAGTGACTGATACTAGGTCGAATTGATCAAAAGAGAAGAAAAGATAGAGTGAAGTAAGAGAAAGCAAGTCATTGGATGAGGACATTGAGGAAGATAGATCAGCAAGGAAGATAGATCATGGACAACTTAGCAAGCGGAAAAATCCACCGATAGATTCTTTGGAGCACCTCGTGGGAAAGAAGGAAAGACAGGTTGGCGAAGCCCTGAAAAGTGGGTCAAGTTGACCTAGAGTTTTAGACACATAGGGTTTAGGTATCTAGGGTTTTGACACCTAGGCTTCGGCCTAAGGTTGTCGGTGAGCTATTGTAATGTATAAATAAAGGTCAAGAGGACCTGATATGGGTTCGATTATGTGATGATGAGTGATTGTTGTTATTACTGAGAGAGAAGTATTGTGTGGAGAGAGAAGTTTGTGTTGTAAGATCTTCAGCTAGGTACGAAGATCAACCCTGCAGTTGGGTGTGTAGGGAAGGGAGATAGAGAAAAGAGAGAAGGAGAGAGATCTGTAAGCTAAGAGCACAGATAGAACTGTAATCTTTCACCTAATATATTATAAAGCACAGTTCTGTGGACGTAGCCCTAGGGAGAGGGTGAACCATATATATCCTATTGTTGTGTGATTGATGTTGTGTTCTTTACTATGTTACCCTTATGATGCATTAGTATGTTAGATTTGATATATAACTATGTGAAGTAGGTTTATGTTTGGGATAGAATAATCTGATATCCATGCGTGATTTCCTTGATCCCACTTGTATTTCCTCTGGTTGCAGACACTTGTGTCTTGCAACCCCCTATTGCTACTTCAGGTGAGACTGCATATACTTCGGAGGTGTTTCCAAAAGGGCTAGTAGTTAGGGCTTGTTGGTGCACTATTAGAGATGAACCCTGGGTCTCCCCCTGTGCCAACAATGAAATACAGCATTCGCAAGAGGCTGGAACAACTGAACCCAAGTCCTAGGTACCCCTACAACATGTGGTTTCATGGTCAGGGGTAGGTCCTCAATATTTTCCATCAGCACTAGATGAGTGAGAGGTATCAGGTTTTGTTGAGTGCTCAACACACCCTAAAAGACTTATGAAATTCTATCACTTTTTGGGTACCACTTGTTTTCTTTTACTGTTTGAATTGCGCTCACTATGGGGGATGGTTTGTTTTGTTTTGTTTTCATGACTCTTATCATTCAAGACAATTTTTTTTGAACTTGTTAAATGAAACCTTATGTCTAAAATAGCTTGGCATTCTAACTAAGAATTTGCAGCTAACATTGCGACTAGCATGCTTGTGTTCGGCATCGGAAAAATTCAATTAGGAAAAGTGGCCACACAGTTACACTAATCATTGATTGTTGATGTACCATCGGCATCGGTAGAAGGTGGATTTGGTTTGCGTAAGTTGTTTTCCATGAAGATTCAAGAGATAGATGACTCCCATCGGTGTTGGAAAAGTACGGGAGGCGTAGACATTGACAAAAGCCATGAAATACCACTGATAGTCAATGACAGATGCACTTTATCGGGGTCGAGGAAATCTAAAAGGGTTAAAACAAATAAAAAAAAATTGCGATAAACATATCGCCGATCGTCGACCCCTGATACACTTTCGACATAGGGAAATTTTCGAGAGAGACAATCTAGGAGCACTTGGGTAGGTTTATTGTCGATCACCATTCCTTGATACTTTTCGATGTTGGCAAGATAGGATCGGTTTTTAGAACGTTTAGCTTAAGAAAATTCTTGATTCTGAATAACCTCGGTAAACAAAAATGTCGGTCTAGAGTGCCACGTGTCTTTGTCGCATAGGGGAGTTGTACGAACTAGTTTCATCTCGAGTCATCTTAAGGTGCCCTGTGTGCTAGTCACACCTCCGAGTCAGCCTTGCCACATCAACCCTGGAAAGATCGTTCGATGTTGGATATTTTTCAAGGAGTTTTTAACGACAAGTGTTTCAAGAGAAACCCCGGCCCCGACCCACCAACTAGATTAGCAAAAATATGGGATGTTTTTGCATTAGATACGATCAAATTCTATCATTTAATAGGCCAGTTAATGCTTCACCCTGCAAATATTTCTACCCTATGTGTCGATTGAACAACAGAAATTTGAAATCATCGATAGGCCATGTTACAACCCGTGCCCGTGTCGTTGACCTACGATCGAATTTAATTTTAAACGTATTGAAGATATGACAACAGATTTTATAGAACCACACTCATATCTTGAATTGAATGATTGATTCGACAAGGTAAGCTCATCCCTGTTTAAATCTCTAGAACGGCTTTAAACACTTTCATTTTTCACACAAGTTTGAATTCCAGAGCATCCGAAGAAGCAAAGCAAGCATATAGAGACTATGATGATTATCAGATTATCAAAACTAGGTTAAACAAGCAACATAGGTATGTGTTCAAGTTTGTCAATTTGGAGATTGTGATTTGTTATATATGCATCTGATTTCTTGCACGGTCTCTAACTATGTTCTAGCTGTAGGGAAAATGCCTCTGAGAAATCCAACCACCAGACGCTCGCCAATAGAACCTAAGCTAAAGGAAGCATAAATAGGTGAAGGTTCTTCTCCTGGTACTGCGAGGCAGTTGGAGTACACTCCCAGGGTGGAGCCGGTCGTTAAAACATCAACGAAGAAATCTTTTATTCAACCGTTGGTCTTCGGTGATATGAAAGTAAACACTGGATCCAAAGTAATTCTCCCGCAGTGGGGAGACCTATTCAATAGAATCAGTCGGGAGGAGTACCCAAAATGTATCCAACACAGTGACTCGGATGTAAGGGTGCTTGATGACCAGGAGTTTCCAAATATATGACGGTCATACTTACACATGGTAGCCTACAGAACTATGGTTTTTCCATGCATGGAGGTTTTGAAGTGGCTAATCGACCATACAGATACGCAGAAATGCCTGATCAATTATGAGAATGGTGGGTGTGTCAGATATTTCCTCTCAATAGAAGTCCATAAGTACAACAAACTCAGAGACCCGGAGGAGCAGTTGAACACAGACTTCGTGGTGAATTTATATGAATTCCAAGACACCAGTAGGTTAATGGCCTCATGGTGGAAGGAGGATAAGAATTTTACAAACCGGAGCAATGGCTGGTACGGGAAAGTTAACTTGAGGGAGAAATATATCTACTTGATGGCTCTCATATGTCGATTGTATGGAGAGAAGGATTGCTCCAAGTTTTTGGAAGCATGGATTCCCTTGGCATACACTATAGCGATCTCCAGGAGCAGCTTCAAATGGCGAGAAATAATTTCCAAGCAATTGAGCATTTGTATACAGCAGGCTCAGACGCCGAAAGAAGAGGAAGCACCTACTTTCCACATGGCCTCGTACCTTCTTGATGTTATCTGCATGAGAAATTTATTAATTGGCATGAATTTAAGCTCGCATGTTGCAGAGCTCCCTGTTCATGTTTACTTCAGCATACTATGGGAGAATAGGTACAAAAAATCCTACGCCCTTATTTTCGATGAATTCATCGCCCAAATTTATTTTATTATATTTAAAAAGGAATGCACAAGACTATCCTCGGCAGCCAAGAAAATGATATCGAAGGTAGGCCACTAGTATATAGATGAGCACACAACTTATATAAGGGTGTTCAGGGCCACCAGAGCACCACATTTTCTCCCTTCTCGTGTCTCAGACTGGCTCATTGTGGGAAAAATATGCTATCAGACTATCCTGTAGGGCTACAACGCCACGCTAGTCAAAGACAAGAAATGGGATTTCATACCCTATGGATTCCATGTGGGGTTTTATGTCATAAAGGATACTTCTCAAGCCAAACACGAAGGGCTGAGTCAGATGCAATTCAGGTTACTGACATGCCAGTTTGTTCAAGCATGACCCTAAAGGCCTGGTTCCCCAACATGATTCAGAGGTATCATCATGTTGGCCATACACGCATGACAAATTTGAGGATGAATTTTTTACAGAATGTGCTCAGGACTGGGAGGAGGTAGTATAGAGGATGGCCAACCTGAACATGACCAGGTTCAAGGCTATGAGCTATTGGGCACTTTAATTGTCTAAATAAATAGATAATTAAGGTGTTCGATATGAATTGTCAAACCTAGGGAAATTTTTTTATTGTAATATAATTGTGCACAGTCTATGCTAGATTTTGAAAGCAACGCTAATCAATTGCAGTAAGTCAAATTAACACTAAAAGAAACAAAGTTGAAAATCTGAACACTAACACAAGTTGTTGACACATCTAGAGTTCTACATAATTGAAATCACACTTGCATAATTGAAATCTAAATTGATGAGTGTATAAGAATCCTGGATTATCTAATCTATTCTAATTTTCTATTTTACTCTTGCAGAAGGAAGTTCTGTGCTAACTGCTGAAAGGAAATCTACTTAATTGCAGAAAGGGATTTCACACTTTTATTTTCTTTTGCTTGAACACAGAGATTTAATCTAATGTAGAAAAGGGAAAGAAATTCTCCAACAGTATTCAACAATTGACTCTAACTCTCATGAGACACATAGATGCGCATTTAACAGAAAGGGACTAAATTGTAATAGCAAATGTATTCTAGAAATGATAAACAGATAAATCATCCAAATAAAAGAAGTTAATCTAAAACTCAAAATAGAGGGAAGTCTGTGAAGAAGGTGGGCCCTTTCCTTCTCACTAAATCCACTCGAAAATACTACAGTAGGTTGGAGAAACTTAGTTCACTTCTTTATTAACTCGAAAAAATGTTCAGATACAATATACTTCACTTCACTCTTTGTTCCACAGCTAATATTCGATCCCAATGATTACAAAATCCCTGCTATTTAAAGACAGAGTCATTCAGTTGAAACGGACTCAGAACATCCTTGAGAATCTGAGATTCTCAAGTTGTTCGTGTGATAAAAAGATTTGACATCATTACAAAATATGTAAATGATCTTGATCACCAGCGTGAGCCAAAACAAGTAACATCATTGAGGATCAGTCTTCATGATTTAGATTTGAATGATATACCAGCTTCTAGGATCGATGGACATCTGTTGCAACAGGTGTAACAGCTTCCAGGATCGGTGGGAATTTGTTGCAACAAGTGTAATATCTTCTAGGAAAGGTGTGCAATTGTTGTAGTCGCGTAACAACATGTAGAACTGGCGCACAGCTGTAACAGCTGGTGTAACAAAAATGATATTTCTTCAAGACTTGGTTGTTCTACACATTTTGATCATTAGTTGAACATTCATGGGTAAAATATGATAAATGATACCAATCAAACATGTTAAGTAAATAAGAATATAAAATCAAGATCAATGATTCATACCTTGGGAAAAATGTCTTAGCAAAGATGATATTAGGCGTTTAGCATAGAAATGAGAAGGTTGAATGAGAAAAAGATATAGTGAAAAGGGGACATATATGGGTCCTAACATGCCCCCCAATTGAAGACATTGCATGTCCTCATGCAAAACACATTCAAGCCTTACTCTAAATCTGAGTCAGGGAAGTGACTCCTCCAGTGCAAATTGCTAAGACAAAATTGTTAAGTATCAGTATGGGAAAAACCTGTGTGTACCCCCAACATCTATTGTTTCAAAAATATGTCGGTGTTTCTTTGTCTTCAAGAACATAATCATTTTGAGTGTGTAACAGAGGTTCTTGTGTAAAAGTTGTTGGTAAACCAGCGGGTACTCTATTACGTTCAAATCTCCTCTACCTTACTGGTTTTTGTGGAGCAGTAAGGTCATATTATGTCTTGACTGAGAGATTGACCAGTTCTTCAGCATTACCAGTTATTGGTACTTTCACTATTTTATACCCTACCTGAAAGTAAATATTACCACATTCATAGCACATGTTCTCTTTATTTTGGTCCATAATAGATTTTGTCAATGCTAATATGTCCAAAGTTATCCCCTATGGGTTTTTCTGTCAAGCAACCTACAATTCCTTCTTTAGGGAGTCCAACTCTGCTTTAAGGCTTTCATTTTCCTTCCTTAGTTCAGTAATCCTAGAATTTTATGTATCCTTTATCTTCTTCTCAATTTGAGAAAACAGTTGAGCAAGTGGCACATCCTCACTATTTTGTGTAACTGGTTCTTGTGTGGCAGATACACTGACGAGAGCTGGTTCTTGTGTAACAGCTGATTCTGGCATGACTAATTCTTGTGGAACAGTCTTTTCCTAGGAAACTTATTCTTGTGCAACAACGAAGTCTGGCATGACTGGTTCTTGTGGAACAGTCTCTTCCTGAGCAGTTGGTTCTTGTGTAACAGCTAAGTTCTGGGAAGAGGTTGGTTCCTGTGTCATAGTCATGTTGTTGGAAGGGATTGGTTCTTGTGTGGCAGTCACTTCGTTAACAATGGAGGATAATGGACAAAGAATAGGTATTGCCTGTGCCATATTCTTCCATCCAATTGTTGCTTCAGTAGACCTTGATATTGTATTAACCTAGTTCTCCTCTAGGTAATGTAGAGACAAAAAGCAGGGGTTTTCATTTTCTTTGCTTCAGTAGAAGGAGGGTGTTCTTCAACAACTAGACAAGGAAGGAGGAAGTGCAGGATCTTTGGGATGCAGTATAATATGTACGCTCATCACTGATGGTGATACAAAAAGGAAATTCTGGGATGCTGGGATCTGGTATAATATGTACATCATCACCCGATGAGTGATGCACAAAATCATCAAGCGAAGCCGATGATTCTACTGCAATTTGATTACATTCGTCCTGAATTGACAAAATGGTTTCTTGAAGTTCCTTGCACAAGGTAAAACATGGTATACATATCTCCATAGGATCAGTTTGCAACTCTTGCAGGTTTGTATTAGTAATGTCAAAATCTGGCAATGTCTGAGAATTAGCAAAATCAGAACACTATGTTGCAGCAACAGGCGGGTTTTGAGTTGCTCCCGGTGCAACTCTGTTGATCCTCTCTGAGACTTTCCTCTAGTTTTGAATTTGGTTCTCGGAGTCAACTTACGGGCAGTTACTTTCAGGGATTTAACTGCTAGTGCAACCGAGGGCTGAGGATTTGGTTGTTCTGGGTTGGCCATAACAGCAGGCACAGGAATTGGTTTTTCTTCCACTTCAAGCAATGGGTCATTAGGAATGATCATTCCTTTACGATTCAACAACCCTATCAGTCTATGATTGGAAAGACAATTATTGGGATTCTTTGATTTCTTGAAAAAGTGAGCCATATTATGCAAGTAATTAAGAAGGAAATAAGGGATGTTTATGAGGTTCCGATGTCTTAAATGTGAAAGTAGGATAAAATCAGAAAAAATGAACAACTTGATATCTTCCTTCGCATGTAATGTACCTTTTTACAAATTCTGATACTTTCCCCCATGGTTCTGGTAAGGAACTTACATCTTCACCTCGGACCTTGGTCTAAACTTGCTCATTTTCCACGAGAAAACCCTTCTATGCATCGGGAATATGTGCTTTTCTAGTAAACCATATTTCTCATGTAGTCGGAAACCCTGTCACAACAGCCACGGTTTCTTCTGTCACTGGAATCCTCACCCCGTGCACCATTGAATACCCTTCTGTTAGATTCTAACTGAACTCCAATACCTCTGCTTCATTAAACCCCTGTAGCTTATTAAAATAAGAAATCCAGCCATCCTGTAGAAATATTTGGTAAACATCCAAGTGTAGCAGCATTGCAGCCAGATTTTTTGGTTCATACCTCATAGTTGATCCTCCCATGACGTTGTTTTAGTGTCTAACAGTCACATAGGAGGAGAAACCAGCACCTAAACCAGAGACACAGCAAGTTCGAACATGGATTGCATAAAGAACACAGTGTCTCAGCAAAAATAATCATGGTTGAAAGGTGGTGGAGGTGAATATAAAATGGGATTTGGATGGCGTAGATTTTCTTTCCCCCCCAACTAATCTGATTGGCTCATGGTGCAACAAATTTAGGAAAACCAGCAGGTAAGGAATTAAAGCTTTCTTCCATATCTACATTACTTTGACATGTAAGATTAGTCGCATACCTCATAACTTACCGCACGAACTGATCTGTCAGAGTAACCGCACTATCCAACTGCCATCTGATCTATGTGGAATAGTTGTAATGATGAGATATGGCTCTATAACGTGAGAAATTATGATATGGAAAGTGGAGCAAAGGTGGAGTCCTTTCTTTGGTTTACCAGCTGGAAATCTGCAGATGTGGAATCAAGTAAAGATGAAGCGACATTTCCTATCAGAGAGAGTGGAAAAGATAGCAATTTAAATGAAAAAACAACAGTGTTTCAGCATGGAAAGATAGCAGAGTGGGAAATATTGATGGAGTATCAGCGTGGAAAAGTGGCAAAAATGCGAAAGAAAATGGGTGAAGCGGCATGTAAAATAGCGAAAAGGAATGACAACAGTGGGTGTATCAGCATGTAAATCGGCCAATTTGTCAGAAAGGAGTGTAACAACATGTAAGACAAAATAGTCGGGACAATGGTGTAACAGCATGTAAAGTGACCATTTTGTCGGAAAGAGGTGTAACAGCATGTAACCCGACCGAACACAGAATCACTTAGTTTTTAGGAAGTTTTTCAACTTCCAGAAACTAATCCTTCGACTCCTTCCACTGTAATATACCTTGTTGTTCATCAATATATCTACACACAAGTAACTTCCTGATACCCTTCTAGGCTGAATTTATTAAAGAATCATAAAAAATTTGAAGCAAAAACAGAAAAATTCAAATTCGCAGAGTTTATTTATATACAAGGTTTTATTGAAAAGCGAAAAGTTCTAAGGTTTAGAAGGGGAAGGAGCAAGCTCCTTTTCCTTTAAAAATTGATAACCTGTATCAGCTGTACATCTGGATGTAAATTCTGTCTTGGAAAGTGGACGTTGATACACACGCAAGTGATGACCATTTGCATGTAACTGTGTATTGGATCCATCAATAGTGATCAACTTGACTGTCCCATTGGGAAAAACAGTGTCTACCTCGTAAGGTCCTAGCCATCGTGTACGCATCTTACCCTGAAATTCTTTAAAGTGTGAATCATACAACAGAGCCCAATCTCCCTTTCTAAATAACTTCTTCTTGATAAATCGGTCATGCCACTTGGTTATTTGATGTTAAATCACTGTGGTTTGATGAATAGCGTCCAAACGCTTTTCATCTAGCCCATTTAGTTGCTGTAGTCTGGCCTTATGTGCCATATTCAAGTCTAGATTGATTGTTGATGGAGTTCTTAGGGTCTTGATCTTGAACTCAATGGGAAAAATAGGGTTCTTCCCATACACCAGTTCATAAGGAGAAAAACCAGTTGTGTTCCTCCAAGTGGTTCGATAATCCCATAGAGCTTCATGAAATCTGTCAGACCAATCCCTGTGACGTTCCCTCACTGTCTTAGTAAGAATAGCTTGTATGAATTTTTTTGTACTTTCCACTTGTCCATTACCTTGGGGATGGTATGGAGAAGTTGTTCTATGCAAAACATGATATTTACTTAGTAGGGATTCAAACTTATGTGATGTGAAAGGTGGTCCTCCATCAGTTACTAACTCTCTGGGAACTCCAAACCTAACAAATATATCTTCAAACAAAAATGATAAGACAGCTTCTTCTGAGGCCCTGATGAGTGCTTTTGCCTCTACCCACTTAGTCATGTAATCTTTGCAGACCAATATAAAGACTTTTTGATTAGAAGGTGGGTTAATGGTCCCTACAAAATCCATGGCCCATCTCTCAAAAGGCTCTAAAACCACTTGAGGCTGGAGAGGCATCTCATCCCTATGATTTGGCTGACCCATTCGTTGGAAACTGTCATAGGCTTGGACATACTTCCTTGCATCTTGAAATATTGTGGGCCAAAAATAGCCCATCCTAAAAAAATTATGCCCATTCCTTTTATCAGCAAAATGACCTCCACAAGGGCCATCATGTCAAGCTTTAAGAAGATCATAAAATTCATCATCCCTCACACATATCCTGATTTCTTGATCCATTCCTGTGTAGAAAAGATATCCCCCTATCCAACTATACCGAGCACTCTTCTAAATAATCTTCCTTCTTTCTTGGGGAGATAGATGTGGAGGTACCTTCCCTGCAACCAAATAATTAGCAATGTCTGCATACCAAGGTGAGTGATTAGATACTGCAAACAAATGTTCATCTGGAAAGGAATCATCTATAGGTGAATTATCATCATTTATATGCAATCTTGAGAGAAAATCAACAACCACATTTTCTTTTCCTGGTCTATCTACTATAGTGATGTCAAATTCTTGTAGTAACAACAACCATATTGTTACTCGAGAATTAGTAATAGGTTTATTCATCAAATATTTAATTGTTGAATGATCAATATGAATAAAAGTAGGATAACTAGTGATATAATGCCTGAATTTATTAATCGCATAAACTACTTCCAAGAATTCTCTTTCAGTAACTGTACAATTTAACTCAGCATGAGCCATGTTCTTGTTGATGTAGTAGATAGCATAGGGATCTTTTTCCTCCTGTTTCCCTGGCACTGCACCAATTGTAGTGTCTGAGGCATATGAAGAAATGTGAAATGGTAGAGCCCAATTGGGCCCTCTCAAAATGGGAGTTGTGGACAATTTATGTTTCAGATCTGCAAAAGACAACTTACAATTGTCAATCCAACGAAAGTCAACATATTTTGTTAATAGAAAAAATAAGGGAGAGGGAAGTTTGGAAAAAATTTTAATGAATCTTTTGTAATATCCAACATGCCCTAAAAAACTTCTTACCTCTTTCTGAGTTGATGGGGTTCGAATGTCCAAAATTACTTGGATTTTGGTTGGGTCTACCTCAATTTCTTCATAAGAAATGAAGTGTCTCAGCACCACACCTTCGCTCATCATCATATGACACTTTTCTGTACTTAGAGAAATATGAGACTGTATACATCTTTTGAGCACTTTTTCTAGATTAGATAAAGCTTCATCAAAATCAGTACCATAAGGTGTAAAGTCATCCATGAATATTTCCATACAATCATTCACCATATCAGAGAAAATACCAATTACAACTCTCTGGAAAGTATTGGTGCATTGTACAAGACAAATGGGAGAACCTTGTAGGAAAATGTACCCAAAGGGCTGGTAAAGGTGGTCTTATCTTGGTCCTGTGGAGCAATTTTTATCTGGTTATAGCCACTAAATCCATCTAGGAAAGAGAAAAAAAAATTCCCAGATAGGTTGTCTAGAACCTGATCAATAAATGGCAGAGGGAAATGATCCTTCTGCGTGGCCTTATTCAGGGCTCTATAGTCCACACACACTCTCCATTTACCATTCTTTTTAGGTACGATAACCAAAGGTGAAACCCACTTGATGTCTGATATAGGGTAGATGAATCCAGCATTTAGAAGTTTTTGAAGTTCTTCCTTAACAATATATTTAATATTAGGGTTCATCCTCCTTTGGGGTTGGAAAATGGGTTGGCATTCTTCCTTAATGTATATATGGTGGGTGCATAGTTCAGAGGAAATTCCTTTCATATTCATGTAATCCTAGGCAAATGCTTCTTCATGTTCAATCAATAACTTCATCAAACGACGAGTTTCAGTAGAAGATAAATTGGGTTTGATGTTCAAGGTTTTTCCAGGTTTGATTTCTATAGGGATGCTCTTAGAACTGACTTTAGGAAATAATTCAGTTGTTTCAATACCTATTGTTACAGCTGAATTAACTTGATTTACAACATTTTCAGAGAACATCTCCGGGCTCACTCCTTCCTGGGAAGTAGGGTCAAAGATTCTACTCAAATGGTGATATGTAATTGGTGTAATAGCAGAGGGGTCACTGATAAAGCTATTGATTAGCTCATCCTCTGTCTCATCTTTGAAACTCAGGGATTTTCCTATGGTTAACACAGGCAGAGAGCTTTCATCCTCAATGTCCATCCATAAAGAATTTATGGGTTCCACACTGTGTGTAGAATGAGGATAAAGGGTAAGTTTCTTGGTATCATAACCATCAGACATGGTCATTGAACTAGATCTACAACCAATGAAAGCATCAGTTGCAGCTAACCATGGTCTTCCTATAATTAGAGGGTGGCCCCCCAAACGGGTTTTAGGTTGCAATACGACAAAATCAGTGGGATGCTCACATGAATCAACTGAAATAACTAGATCATTGATTACTCCTTCTGGTCTAATAGTAGAACGATCAACTAATTATAAAATAGTAGGAGTAGGTCGAACTTGTGTTCTGAGTTGCAGCAATTGTGTCGTCTCTATTGGCATAATGTTAATTGTTTCCCCTAAATCAACTAACACATGGGGAATAAATGTTTGTCCAATTTTGACAGTGACTGTAGGGTTTCCTGGGTTGCCATATTTAATAGGTGGGGTTTTTCCTAACATCAGTTCAGACAATTCTCCCACTACATGTATTGTGAGGGGGTCCCTAGGTTTGCTTCCAGGCCTTTTGATACAGAGGTCTCTCACAATCTTCACATAAATAGGGACATCCCTAATCGCTTGCAATAGTGGAATGTTAACATGCAAATTTTGCAATTCTCCTAAGAGATTGAAGGATGGTAATTCCATAGTTTTTGTAATTTCCATTCTTTCAGGGAATGGGGGGTCTACTAATTCTATGATGGGTTCGTCAATTTCTTCTGTATTAGAAAATGGTTTTTCCCCCAATTCCTTGTCTGATTCTGAAGATGGAGCATCTTCAATTATTGGCTCGACTATTCTCCTTGATCTTAATTTTATCTCATCACAAGGCATAGGAGTAATAGACAGAGTTGGCACATTATGTATATCAATATTCTGAACGACCTTATTATTTGGATTTGGGTTAGGTTGCACAGGCATCTGAGGTCATAAGGGAGGATTATTTTGTGGGGCATTATGAGATAACTGTAGTTGTTGTTGTTGGTACTGGGGTTGGAACTATTGTTGATACGGGTTATGTTGGTGATGGTTTTGATAAGTAAGTTGTTGTTGAGGGCCTCTCCAATATGGGTTCCATTTCCCATGGTGATTCTTTTGTTGGGGCATAGGTAACCATGCATTGGGATCCTCATAAGGAGGGGGGGTATTCATCTGTCCATATTGATTATTATTCCAATAATTCAGTGATGCAGGAGAGAATTGAGGGTTTATACCTTGACCTCGTGGCTGCCATTGTCTCATGTGTGTTATTAGATAGGAAGACTATTATTCCTCATTAGTCGCCTTCATTAATTCTTTTACACATGGTAGGGAGGGAAATTTGCCATTGGCATGATCTAATTCACAAATAAGACATACCTGGACACTGTTTAGTGGACACTCCCTTGGTGGATGTTTGTCTCTGCATTTCGGACAGAAAATGGACAATGCCCGATATGATTCTGCTTGTTTATGTTTGATCTACAGAGTATGAATTTGTGAAGAAAAAGAGTTAATCATTTCTATTTTGAAATCTTCTAACAGATTACCTATTTTTGCTCTTGTTTCCCCTCCATTGGTTGATTTATGTACCCTTGAAAAAGTGGCATCCCTTGTAGTTGGCTTATTCCTTGTAGATCCTCAAGAGCATCTCTTACAGATATTTATAATGTCTTCATAGGATTCCTTAGATATATCTCCCTTGCCAAGAATATTCAGTATATCTAAACAATCATCTCTAACTCCTTTTAACAAAATAGTTTTCAGAATGTCCTTACTCACATTCGGATGTCCAGACCTTTGTAGATTATACTGGAGTCGCTCCACAAAATCTTCAAGGGTCTCATCCTCCTTCTGAGACATCATGAACAGTTCCTCTCTCCATTCCCTCATTCGTCAATAGTCTTGGTATTTGTTCAGGAAAAGATGCCTCATTTGTCCCCATGTTGAAATATTCTCTCCTCCAAGGCTCATGAACCATCTTAATGTGTTACCCTTCAATGTAGATGGAAACAATTTAATCTTCTTCACAGTGGTAGTGTAGTCATAGCTTCTACACAGAATATCAAATTCAAATTGAAACTCATCTATATCCTCAGTAGATAATCCATGGAAATTTGGCAAGGTTGAGAGAGGTATGTTCTTCATAGGATCCATCCCCCGTGTGGGAATATCAGAAATAGGAAAGACTAGGGTAGAGATATTATTTTCATCATTTTCCTGATATTCATTGTTCAGTCGATTCTCACGGTGTAACTCTTCTTCATTATCTCCTTGATTTTCCATATGTGTTCTTTATCTCCACTCAATACGAAAAGCGTCCCACTCCTCTTTAGTGACTATCTGTCCGTTGATCTGATAAACAACTTCTTCTGGATTTTCCTTGTTCCGAGCTACACTTCTTTGATATTCAATATTCTCCAGTGTTGTGTGCTCAATTGTTGGTGACAAATCTTGAGCTTCATCCCCTGATGAAAATGATGTTTCAAAATGGGGTGGTTCTGATGACTGAGGAATATGTCTTCTTAGAGGATTTGAAGGGCGAAAGATAGATCCTGAAGAAGAATCTTCGTTGGTTATAATATCATCAACAAAGGTTGGCCTTCCTAGCGTAGGATTCCTTCCACCATGTCCTCTGGTACCTGTAGGGTTAGTATTTTTGGGGATACATCCTCTTGTTCCTCGATTCATGCAGACTACTCATTCCTAAGAAAAGAAAACTAATGTGCTTCCAAGAATCTCTAATTATCTTCCCCGACAATGGAGCCAAAATGTTGGGCACTTTAATTGTCTAAATAAATAGATAATTAAGGTGTTCAATATGAATTGTCAAACTCGGGGAAATTTTTTTATTGTAAGATAATTGTGCATAGTCTATGCTAGATTTTGAAAGCAACACTAATCAATTGTAGTAAGGCAAATTAACACTAAAATAAACAAAGTTGAAAATATGATCACTAATACAAGTTGCTGACACAACTAGAGTTCTACAGAACTGAAATCACACTTGCATAATTGAAATCTAAATTGATGAGTGTATAAGAATCCTGGATTATCTAATCTATTCTAATTTTCTATTTTACTCTTGTAGAAGGAAGTTCTGTGCTAATTTTTGAAAGGAAATCTACTTAATTGCAGAAAGGGAATTCACACTTTTATTTTCTTTTGCTTGAACACAGAGATTTAATCTAATTCAGAAAAGGGAAAGCAATTCTCCAGCAGTATTCAACAATTGACTCTAACTCTCATGAGACACATTGATGTGCATTTAATAGAAAGGGATTGAACTGTAACAACAACTGTATTCTAGAAATGATAAACAGACAAATCATCCAAATCAAAGCAGTTAATCTAAAACTCAAAACAGAGGGGAGTCTGTGAAGAAGTTAGGCCCTTTCCTTCTCATTGAATCCACTCGAAAAGACTACAGTAGGTTGGAGAAACTTAGTTCACTTCTTTATTAACTCGCAAAAATGTTCAAATACAATATACTTCACTTCACTCTTTGTTCCACAGCTAATATTTGGTCCCAATGATTACAAAAGATATTCTATTTAAAGACAGATTCATTCAATTGAAACGGAATCAGAATGGCCTTGAGAATCCAAGATTCTCAAGTTGTTTGCATGATAAAAAGATTTGACATCATTACAAAATCTATAAATGATCTTGATCACCAACGTGAGCCAAAACGTGTAACAACATTGAGGATCGGTCTTCATGATTCGGATTTGAATGATATACCATCTTCCAGGATCAGTGGGCATCTATTGCAACAGGTGTAATAGCTTCCAGGATCGGTGGGCATCTGTTGCAACAAGTGTAACAGCTTCCAGGAAAGGTGCTCAATTGTTGTAGTCGTGTAACAGCATGCAGAACTAGTGCACAGTTGTAAGAGATGGTGTAACAGCAACGATATTTATTCAAGACTTGGATGTTCTACACATTTTGATCATTAGTTGAACATTCATGGGTAAAATATGAGAAACCCTACCAATCAAATGTGCTAAGTAAATAAGAATATAAAATCAAGATCAATGATTCATACCTTAGGAAAAAGGTCTTAGCAAACATGATATTAGGCGTTTAGCATAGAAATGATAAGGTTGAATGAGAAAAATATATAGTTAAAAGGGGACATTTATGGGTCTTAACATGAGCATGGACGAGAAGGTGGAGACAATAGAGAAATCGGCTCAAGAGGCCCTCAGAGTTAGGGAAGAAGTTCGAGCAACAGAGACCACAGAGGCACAAAGAAGAGGATTTCTCTTTTTAGAAGGGGTGCAAAGAATCATTGATCATTTAAAGAATGACCTGGATCTCATAGAGATGTCGAGGATCCCTATGAATCACCCTATTGCAAGTAGAGGAGAACCAAGTGGCTTGGAGCCGATACGAATTGAATAAATTACCGCTTCGAAAAACCCTGAATTTCCATCACCATAGATCATATCATCAGGGAAAATTCCAACCCAGCCTGGGGCATCAAGGACACCAGGTGGGATAGGTGCACCAAATCCCATGTTTGACTAGATAACCATATATAATGATGAGGAAAATTTGTAGGTTTCACTGATAACCCCAGCACTGATTACAGAGGAGAAGGAACTTGAGAAATCATCCACCCCAAGTCTCGATATTCCATTTCAATACCTTCTGCAGAGCGACTATGAGGTCAAAAGTTCCTTAGACACTGAGTTGCTCGACCTATCGGGGACCCCAAAATACATCTCGAAGGATGATCTAGGATTGGGTGGTCAGAAAGAGGAAGTTCCATAGCAAGAAATCATCACTTCAATGGCCGATTACCAAGTAAGTACTGAACCTACCCTTGGTTCTTCAATTTTGGCCGATACCTCACCAGTCGATGAAAAACAAACGGAGGTTGAGCCATTGGGGCATATGAAAGAAGTTCAGGAACCAATCCTAGAACAGATACACATAACCAAGAGCCTGGGAAATACTCTAACCTAGGGAGAACAACAAATACCTAAACTTGTTGATGACGTCGCCGACATACAAGCAATCGCCTATGATGAAAAGAGAAAATCCATCATGAAGAGGACCACTAAGAATAGAAGGCTCACAATAGATAGCTCAATTCTCATCACTACGGAGGAGAAGTTTCTCAGAATTGAACACGCCAAGACATTTGAGCTTAGCGGTGCAGGGATGGTTATCACGGATGCCACATTTGATAGAGAAAGGAGGGATGAAAAGGAGTTGGTCGTCGCGCTAAAGGATTTCGAGCATTTGCACCATTTGGAAAAACACTATCAAGACTCAACGCAGGAAATGGTGTTCCGAAGGAGTGAGTTCTGAGACGTTTATACAAAATTTACAAGTGAACGACACCTTTTCACTGCAGACATAGCCGATTTCCAAGAGGATACCCTTATGGCACTAGCGACTTGCAAGGATGTGGAGAGATGGTACGAAAAATATCATCAAGAGGTAGAAAGTATCAATTACATCAGCGCGGTACAAAAGGGTCGAGATGTTGAATAACACAGTATTCGATTGCTAAGGGATAGAAACATCGATCGGATCTGGAAAGCATCCAAATGCTAGGTAAAAATGGCCTAGAAAGCTCAACGGGAGATTCAGAAGAACTGGGTCAAGTGCGAAAAAGGTTGGGAAAATATTAATCAGGTGATGAAAGGCATCGGCCTCCCAGAATTGGGTCCGCCTGAAGACTTTGCCAACCTGCATGACATAGTCAAACAATGTGCATAACAATACTCGGCATGGACAACAAAGATCGCAAAGGTAGCGAGCATGGCACCAGGTCAAGTACAGACATTCATGGAGCATATGATTAAATCTCGAGTAGTTTTGCAATGGTCGAGTATTAAAAAAATCAAGTACAAAGAACGGGCAGTAGAAGTGAAAGAAATTCTTTCAGCACTGATGGACCAGCACAGGTTCATATATGCCAAGACATGCAATGAACTCTTCGTCAAATGGTCAGAAAACAAGAAGATTCATCCACTTCAATAAAACCATTTGATGATTCTCAGAAAACAGAGAGATTAAAGTGCCACGTGGAAATATTTTGTTTTACTTGACTTGCAATTGTAATAGCTATTTTTAGTTAATGATTCATTATAAATAAAGAGGATTGACCTTTTAGCAAAGATTGATGGTTTTGGAAAGACCCTCATTTTTGGAATTGTAAATAAATATTTATGAACTACCTTAATTGAGAATTCATGTTTAGGACCTGAGACAAAATATTGTTTTTCATCAAAGGCGTTATATGATTGGATTGATGAGGAACTACTTCCAACTTTATTTTCGTAATTGATGTTGTAACGAGTAAGATTTTCTGAATCTATTGATAAGTTATTTGTTTCAATATATTTTGCAGTTATTGTTCTTAATGATGGAAAGAAAATCATTGTCTTAAGGTGTGATTAATGTTAGAGATAAGGAAACTATTTTGCTTGCCATCATCTTATTACATGCGTATTTTCTTACGATAATTGTACCTCAGTCAATAATTGAAATACCAACAAGTTAATGTATTAGTACTAGGCTTGTAACAGGTGTGAATATCTTTGTCTGCATGCTTGAGCACAAGGGTTATCCCAAGCTCAGCCTTCTTCAGTAGTTAGGAATCCCTTCCACTAGTTGGTTTATACCAAAACAAATTGCTTTATCAGACTCATCTTATAGAAGAAAAGATGAAAAGAGAACGTTTAAATTGAAGAAGGAACTTTCATAGGAAAGTATCCTAGAAATCACCATGTAAATCCCATCGATAAATTGGCCATATTGAAAGATCTGGAGAACCATTCCACCATCAAACATTGCAGAATCTAATTGGGCCTCCGTGGCGGGTGTGGTTCTTGTTGTTGAGTTAAAGGGATTTAAGACCCCTCAACAAAATTGGCGCTAGAAAAAGGGCCTAAATGAATGAATGGATAACATGATTTATGATATAATATCGTGCATAGCCTATAGATTCAAAACATCCCACATGCAAGGCTAGCCATTCTCAAGACAACCCACATACAAAGAGTACTCCTGAAACGAGTAACTCACCCCAACACGAGGAAGAACATCTATTCCTTGAAATACCTTACACTCTTCCTCCTGAGGAGTTGAACCAGTTCATAACAATCACAAGTGCTTACACCTGGAAAATTGCATCATTACCCTTAGCTTCGTTACTTTCTCGTAGAAAACAAGTAAGCAGACCAGTGGTCGACACCCCCGACCAGGTTTTTGTTCACACAGTAGAGGACCTAACAGATTTTTCCCTCACCAAGATCAATCATCCCCTTAACCTGATCCCCAAAACACCAGCTAGGAACTACTCTGAGCCCGGTGATTTTGAATATGATGAGGAAGGTTTTAACTCAGATCACTCAACTTTGGAGTCCAACGACATGGAGGATAACAATGATCATAATGAAGAAAGGGGAAACCCACCTCAAAATAATCAACCTTGCTTGTCCAAATATTCTCTGGAAATCCTCGGATGGGTACAGAACCTCCCTTGACATCCAGAAAAGTTACTTCCCAAGTTTGACCCTGAAACCTCTGGATTGCCTGAAGACCATATTAAAAAGTTCATACTAGCTATTAGACTGATGAATGTCCAACATGATGACATAGTATGCAAGATTTTTCCCTATACCTTTGAGAATTCAGCCTCCACATAGTATTTTAACTTGCCTGTAGGGTCCATAACTAGTTGGACGAAGTTTCAAAAGGATTTTTTAGACAAATTTGCAGAAGAAACCACTATAGGAGATTTAATGGTTGAATTGTTTTCCACCACCATGATTTCAAAAGAAAAGGATAAAGACTTCAATCAACGATTTACCACTATCCTGAACGAATTTCAACCCGAAGCTAAACCCACTCAGGAGTTGCAATCAACGATTTACCACTATCTTGAACGAATTTCAACCCGAAGCTAAACCCACTCAGGAGTTGCAAATTGAGGTATATATTAATTCTCTCCCTACTTCTATTTCCATGTTTGTAAAAAGGGTTGCCAAGCATACCCTAGCTGAAAATTTCGAGGAATCCAAAACAATTGAATTCCAAATGAAGGGATGTAAAGAGGGCCAGGTCTCACTAGTTAAGAAGGAATCTCAACCTCCACCTAGGAGAGTACTCTTGTTGACCAGACCCCTAGGAAAACAAACAGAAAAAGGTCCTGAAAAGGGAAGTGGAGACATAGAATACCTACAACGGATGATAAAGAAATTGTCAAATGAAATTGTAGACATGAAAAGAATTGCAGGGGAAGGAAACCAAGGCCAAAGGCCTTATAAACCCTTTTTTAAGAGAAACCCATAATTCAAAGAAATTGAACCTCCCCCAGCCAACTTAAACATTGACCTAGGTAATGTAGCATCTGACTCTTTTTGTACGTATCATCAAGAGAAACATTCTGAAAGAGATTGTCCACAATGGGTGCATGTCATGGATTTGATGGCCAATCGGTTCCTAGACGAAGTTTCCCTTACTGAACAATCAAGTGGCTCAATGGTAAATATTTTCGATCAGGAGGAATTTGACCCATCGGAAGAAACAACCATGTTGTTGTGGAATCCTGACTTGTCAATGCCTTCCGATGATATATTTGAGGTGCAAGAACCACCCGTTGAGGTTTTGGTTGTACAAATGCGAAGTAAGGGTTAGCCAGTCTCAAATGATCTTACCATTGTCCAAACCTTGAGAGGAAAACAAATTGTCGATCACCCGAAAGCACCTTTTGTCCCCCAAAGAAATCCTATAACAATCCATACACGAGAATCGCCCAAGATAGACTACAACATAGTAGAAGACTTAAAAATATTGAAGGCTAATGTGCCAGTCATGGACATGTGTATAATTCCCTAGAAAAAGGACTTTCTGCTACAAGCCTTGAAGTCAGTAGAAACCCCTATAACAAGCACTGACCAAGGGGAAAACCCAGCTCCCACATACCTAAAAAATAAACCAAATGTGAATGCTTGCTCTGTAGATAAAAAAGGAAATCCTTTTGTCCCACCGTTCCTTTTAACATTCGAAGAATTCAACCAAAACCTCCATAATTGTTTAGTTGACTCAGGGACATTGTCTAATGTTATGCCATTGTCTATATGCAAGAAATTAAAAGCATTCCCGCTCAAAAGTGATAAGCACATTATACAAGTAGACAGGACTCAAGTAAAAGTTATTGGAGAAATCAAGGATATCATGATCAAAATGGGTACACACCAAAATTTGTTCAAGTGATTGACATCATTGTACTGGATATACTAGAAGCTTATGGGATGCTACTTAGTCGAGATTGGTCTGAGAAGTTGAATGGATAATTTAGCACAGACCGGGCTCACCTCTGGTTACCATTAAAGGGACACGCAAACATGATTAGGATCGATAGGTAAAGGTATCTCAATAATACTGTCACTGATTTAGAAGCCCTCAATGAACCATCGTCGACAGATTTTCCCGTGCTAGAAAACTACTCCTGCGATTCTAATTTCGGTAATGTCTCCCCTCTCTCATGTGATGTACCTCTTACTCAAAACTCTAAAATGACTTTTCAAGTAAATCTACTGGTAGCAGCGGAAGAAAGTCTCTTCTGTCAAGAACCTCTGCTGGAAACCACAAACAAAGTAGGTGGGGAGGAGGAAGTTAGTAGGCATGGATAAGCTGATTATTTTCGCTCACAATTTTGGACCATGTACTTTGATGGGTCTAAATCGTAAGAAGGGTCGGGAGCAGTATGTATTGTCATTGACCCAAAGGGGAAACAAAATTTCATGTCCTGCAGACTAGAATCTGAACGCACTAATAACACTGTCGAGTATGAGGCTTTAGTGCAAGGACTAAATAAATCCATAGACTTAAACGTTAAAGAACTAAAGGTTTTTGGGGACTCTGAAATTATCATTAGGCAAGTAAAGAATAATATACATTGCAACTCTCCCCACCTGAGGAATTATCAACAGGAAGTGCATAGGCTAATAGAACATTTTGAGGCCTTCAACGTTACAATGATTCCCAGGACAAAGAATAATCTTGTTGATTCCCTATCCATTGTTGCCTCAAGGATATCCCCTTTAGAATATTATGAAGGCTCCAGATTCACTGTGGAAATACTCTACAAACCATCAGTGCCAACAATATTTCTAATTGGAAGTTCTTTGAAGGAGATGAATAGATTATAGACTTCCTAACCAATCAGGAAAATTTTAAAGACCTGGCTATTGATGGTGAAGTATTCCAGGAGCATCTAGTAGAAACGGATTCCCATGAACATAGAGGTGAAACAAATCACTCTAGTAACAAACCAAAGTTTCACATGATATCAAAAGGGGTAGCCAATTTGGAGAACCTCTTTGACTTGAGGGAAATATTTAAAGGGTCAACAAACACAAAGATGGGGATCTTGTGTCCCATGTATGAGACTATAAATATAGGAACCCCGGAAAACCCTAAGAATATAAACCTAGGCAAGAAAATTCCTAAAGAAGAAAGGAGAGCATATCTTAAACTTTTTAGAGAATATCAAGATGTTTTTATGTGGTCCTACTGAGATCTGAAAACTTATGACACTCATATTATTCAACACACAATCCCGTTAAAATCCAGAGTAAAAACCTTCCAACATAATCCCTGGAAGTACCACCCATCTCTTGAACCCCTCATGTATCAAGAGTTAAATAAATTACTAGATTCTAAAATTATCTTTCAGGTTAGGCATTATGCCTGGGTAGCAAATTTGGTTCATATCAGGAAAAATTCTGGGGAAATTTACATGTGCGTGGATTTCAGAAACCTCAACAAAGCATCAGAAAAGGATAAATACCCAGTCCCACCAATGGAACATATCTTGCAGACCATGTCTGGTTATGAGATTTTCTCCCTGCTAGATGGATTTTCAGGCTACAATCAGGTTCTAGTCTCAGAAGAAGATCGATTGAAAACTACCTTCCGAACCAAGTGGGGAAATTTTTCTTATAAATGCATGCCATTCGGGTTAATTAATGCAGGGGAAACCTTCTAGAGGTCCATGGATGTAGATTTTTCGGGGATTGATCAACAAGTGTGTAGTAGTCTATTTAGACAACGTGACTATGTATTCAAAGAACAGAGAAGATCACATCCAACATCTAACCCATATTTTTGAAACGTGTAGGAAATATGGTATATCTTTAAACCCTAAGAAAACTATCTTTGGTGTAGAGGAAGGGAAATTACTAGGTCATATTATATATCAAGCAGGAATTTGCATAGACTCATAATCAATTAAGGCAATAACTCAGCTTCCCTTACACCACAACAAAAAGGCTATGCAATCCTTCTTTGGAAAAATCAATTTTGTGAGGAAGTTCACCCTCGATTTCTCTGAAACTATCAAACCCTTACAAAAAATGATTCGTGAGGATGTTGATTTTAAGTGGGATGATGAGAGAAAAGATGCTTTCAACAATATCAAGACTGTAATATCTCAAGCTTCGGTGTTATGAATTCCCGACTTTAGCAAATATTTTTTCCTCTATAATTTTCCCTCTGACCAATCTTTGGCTGCAGTATTGACTCAGAAGGATGATGACAACAATGAGGCGTCGGTCTCATTTATGAGCACTAATCTCCAAGGGGTCAAACTGAATTACCCTACTATATACAAATAGGCTTATGTGATGTACAAAGTAGTAAAACATTTTAGATCTTACATCCTAAAAAATCACACCAAAGTCATTGTGCCTCACCCCGCAATCCAACCCTATTCACTCAACAGGAGATGGGGGAAAGAAGAGGAAATTGGATGGAATTTATCCAAGAATTTTATATAGATATAAAACCTGCCAAACTGGTTAAGGGACAAGGATTGTGTAAAATGGTTGTTGAAGCCCAAGACTAAGTAAATGAAGACTATGGGTGGGAGAATGAATTGGCTCTATGGTGTAGTGAAGCTTTATATGTTCCCCCAGGACATGAGTCTCGGTATGGAAAACTAATTTATCTCATGCATCACGGGACTTGCCCAGAAAACCCAAACCCTGAGAAAAGGAGAGCTCTAATACTGAAATCGGCACAATATCGCCTCATAAATTTAGTGTTTTTCCTCGTAAGTTATGATGGGGTGATTTTGAGATGTCTCGAACGTGAAGATGCGGACAAGGTTTTGAAGGAGCTCCATGATGGTCCTGCAGGTGGACACTTTGCAGGGAATACCAGCACTCACAAGATACTGATAGTTGGCTATTACTAGCATACTATGTTTAGATATGCTCATACATATGCTAGAAACTGTAAAACTTGTCAAATAAGCATGAGGAGGGAAACGAGAGCGATTGTCCCACTCCAACCAGTGGCCATATTCAGACCATTCGAGAAATGGGGGTTAGATTTCATAGGGGATATTACCCCGAGTTATTCAAAACAAAATAGATACATAGCGACTGCTATGGACTATTTTACAAAATGGATAGAGGCCATCCCTCTGACTCATGTGAATGAAAAGGTGGTAATCCAATTCATAGAACAATGGTTGATCACAAGTTTTGGTATGCCTTCCGTTCTTTTTTTTTACAATGTCACTTACTTTTATTCCACCCTATTAACGTATTTTTCTCTAGACAAAGGAATCATAATCAAATACTCTGCAAACTGCTATCCACAAGGGAATGGAGTGGCAGAATCAACCAATAAGAACCTAGTGAGGATCTTGAAGAAAACAGTTGCAGACAATCAGAGGAATTGGCATAGTTCGCTTCATAATGCCTTATGGGACAATAGAGTAACACCCAAGGAAGCTATAGGAAACTCCCCATACTTTCTGGTATGCGGACAAGAAGCCATTCTCTCGAACGGGCTATATCTTCCATCTCTTTAGCTTGCTCAGGGCTCTAGAGGACAACCCTCATCAGTTATTAAACAAAGAATTGATACCCTCCTCATGATGGAAGAAGAAAGGGAGAAACCAAAGTCAAAGTTCGTCACTCATCAGCAGATAGTTAAAAAAAGGTTTGACAAGCATAAGGCCAGAGAAAATTATTTTGAAGTAGGAGACCTAGTCCTGAAATGGGATAGAGCAAATGAACCGAAGGGAAAACATTCGAATTTTCAAAATCTGTGGCTCGTATCTTTCCAGGTAGTCGAGAAACTTGGGGCAGGAACGTATCAGTTGAAATATATGAGGGGGGAACCCGACACCCTCCCAGTGAATGGCCAAGCCCTAAAACAATATTTTTGTTAAAAAAAAAATCAATGTGTGTGTTTTCATGTTATTCTATGATTAGGATAAATGTGTAGGTGCAAGGTAGACTGATTGCAGAGTCCTTTATTTATTTTTTGTTTTTTTTCTTTTATGTGGTATTTTTGTGCAATAAAGTTGTGTTCCATAATGCATTGGTTGACATTAATCAATACGGTGTAGAAAACTCCGTTCCGGACTCACGCTTACGTACAACACAAGAAACGTTGGGAAAATGGTTTTTTTCTTAAAAGAGTTTTGTATCTGACCTTTGAAAATAAATGACCTTGGCAAGTGATGAAGTGTCTGCCTGGTGGTCTGGTGAAACCTAAAGGGAAAGATGGAAAGTTGGAAAGGACTACATGTACCTCTAGACAGAGCTAGGAATAATTTCACCTTAACCATCTCATCTTGCAGATAACAAACGTCCTCCTCTCCCACTCGCTCAGGGCATCTCTGCAAAAAATAAATCAATTATATCAAATGAGTGCAAAGTAGGAGAGGGTATGTAGATAACTATGTCGGGGCTATGGACGCTCACTGGCAGTGGAGCAAGGTCTGTGACATCAGGGTGACTCCGTCGGGGTTGTGGATGTTCATTGGCAGTGGAGCAACACCGCAACAAGTGAATGATGACAACTAAAATGCATGGTGCCAGTGAATGATTTACTCGGCTCTTGTCAAAAGGGGGCGTGTGTCATGGTCAAGAGGAACGAAGGTGGAATAAAGCTTGAAACTCCATAGCAGGGCTCGGATTCACGAACCGGGGGATTGAAAACTCAAGGACAGGAGAGACTCTGATAAAAGAAAAACCAGTTAGGTTCTTAACCAGCTTATGTATCAACTAAGCCCGGGGAAGGAACAGAGATTCTGATTTCACCCAATAAATTGTCATTTGTTGAGCGCTCAACACACCCTAAAATCCTTATGAAATTATATCACTTTTTGGGTACCACTTGTTTTATTTTACTATATGAATTGAGTTCACTGTGGGGGATGGTTTATTTTGTTTTGTTTTCATGAATCTTATCAATCAAGTATGTTTTGTTTGAACTTGTTAAATGAAACCTTGTGTCTAAAAGAACTTGTCACTCTAACTAAGAATCTACAGCTAACATTGTGACTAACGCGCTTGTTTTCGGTGTCGGCAAAATTCAAGAAGGAAAAGTAGCCACACATTACACTAATCATCGATCGTCAATGTACCATTGGCATCGGTAGAAGGCAGAGTTGGTTTGCATGAGTTGTTCACCACGAAGATTCAAGAGATAGTCGACTCCCATCGGCATCGAAAAAGTATGGGAGGGATAGACATTGACAAAATCCATGAAAAACCACCGATAGTCGATGACCGATGTGCTTGCTCGGGGTTGGGGAAATCCAAAAGGGTTAAAACAATTGATTTTTTTTTTGCGTTAAACATATCATCAATTGTCGACCCCCGATACACTTTCGGCATCGGGAAATTTTTGAGAGAGTCAATCCGGGAGAACTTGAGTAGGTTTATCGTCGATCGTCAATCCTTGACACTTTTCGGTGTTGGCAATATAATATTTGGTTTTAGAACGTTTATATTAAGAAAATTATCGATTTCGAATAACCTCGGTAAATGAAGATGTTGGTCTCGAGTGCCACGTGTCTTTGTCACATAGGGGCATCGTACGACCTAGTTTCATCCCGAGTCATCTAAAGGTGCCATGTGTCCTATTCACACCTCTGAGTCAGCCTTTCCACGTCAACCATGTATGGAAAGATCATTTGGTGTTGGATCTTTTGCAAGGAGTTTTCAACAACAAGTGTTTCAAGAGAAACCCCGACCCCGACCCATGAGCTAGATCAGAGAAAAGATGGGATGTTTTGGCATGAGATATGATTGGATTTTATCATTTAACAGGCCAATTAATGCTTCACCTCGCATATATTTCTACCTTGTGCATCGATTGAACAACAAAAATTTGAAATCACCGATAGGCCACGTTAAAACCCGCGCCCGCGTTGTCGACCTACGATCGAATTTAATTTTAAACGTATTGAAGATATGGCGGAATATTTTATAGAGTTGCACTCATATCTCGAATTACATAACTAATGTAACAAGGTAATATCATCCTTATTTAAATATCTAGAATGGATTTGAACACTTTCATTATGTACACAAGTTCGAATTCCAGAGCATCTAAAGAAGCAAAGCAAGAGTCTCGAGACTGTGATGATTCTTAGATTATCAAAACCAGGTTAAACAAGCATTAGAGGTATGTGTTCAATTTTGTCAATTCGACAGTCGTGATTTGTTATATATGCATCTAATTTCTTGAACAATCTCTAACTATGTTCTAGCTGCAGGGAAAATGCCGAGAAATCCAACCACCAGACGCTCTTCAAGAGAACCTAAGATAAAGGAAGAGGAAATAGGTGAAGGTTCTTCCCCTGGTACTATGAGGCAATTGGAGTATGCTCCCAGGGTGAAGCCAGTCATTAAAACCTCAACGAAGAAAGCTTTTATTCAACTGTCGGTCTTCGGCGATACGGAATAAAACACTGGATCCAAAGTAATTCTCCCACAGTGGGAAGACCTATTCAATAGAATCAGTCGTGAGGAGTACCCTGAATGTATCCCACACAGTGACCCGAATGTAAGGGTGCTTGACCACCAGGTGTTTCCAAATAATCGATGGTCATAATTACACATGGTAGCTTGCAAAACTCTGGTTTTTCCATGCATGGAGGTTTTGAAGTGATTAATCTACCATACAGACACGCAAAAATCCCTAATCAACGATGAGAATGGAGGGTGTGTCGTAGTTTTCCTCCTGGCAGAAGTCCAGAAGTACTACAAACTCAGAGACCTAGAGGAGCGGCTGAACACAGACTTCGTGGTGAAGTTCTACGAATTCCATGACACCATCTGGTTAATGGCCTCATGGTGGAAGGAGGACAAGAAGTTTACAAACCAGAGAAATGGTTGGTCCGGGACAGTTAACTTGAGGGAGCCATATATCTACTTGATGGCTCTCATCTGTCGACTGTATGGAGAGAATAATTTCTCCAAGTTTTCGGAAGCATGGATTCCCTTGGTATACACGATGGCATTATCTAGGAGCAGCTTCAATTGGGGAGCAATAATTTCCAAGGAATTTAGCATATATATACAGCAGCCTCAGACATTGAAAGAAGGGGAATCACCCACTTTCCACATGGCCTCGTACCTTCTCGATGTTACCTGTGCGAGAAATGCCTTCGTCGGCATGAATTTAAGCTGACATGTTGCGGAGCTCCGTGTCCATGTTTACTTCAACATACTATGGGAGAACAAGTACAAAAAATCCTATGCCCTTATTTTGCGATGAATTCATCTCCCGAATTTATTTTATTATATTTCAAAAGGAATACCCAAAACTGTCCTCGACAGCCGAAAAAATGATATCGAAGGTAGACCAATGGTATCTATATGAGCACATAACTTATATAAGGGTGTTCGGGGCCACCGGAGCACCACATTTTCTCCTTGCTCATTTCTCGGACCAGCTCATTGTGGGCGAAATTTGTTATCAAACAATCCTGCAGGGCTATAACGCCACGCTAGTCAAAGACAAGAAATGGGATTTCATACCCTATGGCTTCCATGTGGGATTTTATTTGGTAAAGGATACTTCTAAATACAAACAATAAGGGTTGATTCAACTCGAATTCGGGTTCCCTACAAGATGATTTCGTAAGCACGAACCTAAAGGCTTGGTTCCCCAACATGACTCACAGGTATCATCATGTTGGCCATATGCGCATTAAAAATTTGAGGATGAAATTTTTACAGAATGTTCTCAGGACTGGGAGGAGGTAGTACAAAGGATGGTAAACCCTAACATGACCAGGTTCAAGGTTATGAGCATGGATGAGAAGGTGAAGACAATAGAGAAATCGACGCAAGAGGCCCTCGGAGTTAAGGAAGAAGTTCAAGCAACACATACCACAAAGGCACAAAGAAGAGGATTTCTCTTTCTAGAAGGGGCGCAGATAATCATTTATCAGTTACAAAATGACCCATATCTCATAGAGATGTCGAGGATCCCATCAGACAACCCAATCGCAAGAAAAAAAGAACCAATTGGATTGGATTCGATACTACTTGAAGAATTTACCCCTCCAGAAAACCCTGAAGTTCCATCACCACAGATCAGATCACCAGGTACAATTCCAACCAAGTCTAAGGCATCAAGGATTCCAGATGGGACAAGTGCACCAAATCCCCTGTTTGACCTGATAACCATATATGATGATGAGGAAATTCCAGAGGTTTCACTGATAACCCCAGTATCGATTACACAGGAGAAGGAACCTGAGAAAGCATCCATCCCAAGTCCCGATGTTCTGTTTCAAGACCTTTCGTGAAGCGACTATGAGGTTGAAAGTTCCTTAGACACTAAGTTTCTTGACCTGTCGGGAACCCCAAAAGATAGATCAAATGATGAGATAGGATCAGGTGGTCAGAAAGAGGAAGTTCCACAGCAATAAATCGAAACTTCGACGACCGATTACCAAGTAAGTACCGAACCTACCCATGGTTCTTTAATTTTGGCCGATACCTCACTAGTCGATGAAAAACAAATGGAGGTCGAGCCATCGGGGCATATGAAAGAAGTTCAAGAATCAATCCTAGAAAAGATACACACAGTTGATAGCCTGGGAAATAATCTAACCTAGGGAGAACAACAAATACCCGAACCTGTTGATGAGGTCACTGACATACAATCGATATCCTATGACATAAAGATAAAATCCATCATGAAGAGGACCACTAATAAGAGAAGGCTCACGCAAGATAGCTCTATTCTCATCACTATAGAGGAGAATCTGCTCATCACTGAACATGCCAAGACATCTGAGCTTATCGTCATAGGGATGGCTATCACGAATGCCATGTTGGATAGACAAAAGAGGGATGAAAAGGAGTTGTCCATAGTGCTAAAGGAGTTGGATCCTCTGGGCCATTTGGAGAAATATTATCAAGACTCAACGCAGGAAACGGTGTTCCTAAGGAGTGATTTTTAGGACTCTTATACAAAATTTACAAGTGAACGACACCTTTTCACCGCAGGCATAGCCAATTTCCAAGAGGATGCCCTTATGGCGCTAGTGACCTGCAAGGACGTGGAGAGGTGGTGCGAAAAATCACATCAAGTGGTAGAAAGGATTGATTACATCAGTGTAGTACAAAAGGGATGAGACTCCAAAGATCACGGTATTCGGGTGCTAAGGGATAGCATCATCAATTGGATCAGGAAAGTAGTCGAATACTGAGTAAAAATGGCCTAGGAACCTCAACGGGAGATTCATAAGAAGTGGGCCAAGTTCGAAAAAGGTTGGGAAAAGATTAATTGGGAGATGAAAGGCATTGGCCTCCCAGAATTCGGTTCGCCCGAAGACTTTGTCGACCTGGATGACATAGTCAAACAACATGTAGAAAAAAAATTGGCATGGACAACAGAGATCGCAAAGGTAGTGAGCATGGCACCAGGTCAAGTACAACAATTCATGGAGCATCTGATTAAAGCTCGAGAAATTCTGCAGCGACTGAGTATGAAAATGATCAAGTACAAAGAATGGGCAATAGAAGTGAAAGAAATTATTTCAACCCCGATGGACCAGCACAGGTTCCCGTATGCCAACACATGTGAGGAAATCTTCATTAAATGTTTGGAATACGAGAAGAGTCATCCACTTGAGTAAAACCATTTGATTATTCTCAGAGAACAGATATATTAAAGAGCCACATGGTGATATTTGTTTTTACTTAACTTGCAATTGTAATAGCTATTTTTAGTTAATGATTCCTTATAAATAAAGAGGATTGACCTTTTAGCAAAGGTCGATGGTTTTGGAAAGACCCTCATTTTTGGAATTGTAAAGAAATATTTCCGAACTACCTTAATTGAGAAGTCATGTGTAGGACCTAAGACAAAATACTATTTTTCAACAAAGGCATTAGATGATTGGATTGAGGAGGAACTACTTCCAACTTTATTTCCGTAATTGATGTTGTAACAAGTAAGATTTTCTAAATCTATTGATAAGTTATCTATTTTAATATATTTTTTAGTTCTTGTTCTTAATGATGGAAAGAAAATCGTTGTGTTAAGGGGTGATTAATGTTAGAGCTAAGGAAACTATTTTTTTTGCCATCATCTTATTACATGCGTATTTTCTTACGATAATTGTACCTCAATCAATAATTGAAATACCAACAAGTTAATGTATTAGTAGTGGTCTTGTAACAGGTGTGAATATCTTTGTCTGCATGCCTGAGCACAAGGGTTATCCCAAGCTCAGCCTTCTTCAGTAGCTAGGAATCCCTTCCACCGGTTGGTTTATACCAACACAAATTGTTTTATCAGACTCATCTTATAGAAGAAAAGGCAAAAAAGAGAACGTTTAAACTTAAGAAGGAACTTTCATAGGAAAGTATCCTGGCAATCACCACATAAATCCCATCGATAAATTGGTCATATCGAAATATTTGGAGAACCATTCCACCATCAAACGTTGCAGAGTCTAATTGGGCCTATGTGGTGGGTTTGGTTCTTGTTGTTGAGTTAAGTGGATTTAAGACCCCTCAATAGGTTCCTCTCCACTCGTCTCAATACTCTCAACCTCTCCGGCTATTGGTCCTCCTGTTGTTGTTGGCCTGGCATCCTCTTGAGGATGATGCCTAGTCTTGGCATAGTCAGTTGGCCATATTGGTTGCACGTTTGTATATAAAAGATCACTGAGTTAGTACATTGGTGTTACCATAAAAAAGGATAATATTTAAAAAGATAGAAATAAAATAACTTTAAAATATGAATTAATGTGTACCTATCTCTTTGCGCTCCTCGTCAGGAGGCATAGGAATATCATGATCCCTCAAGAAATTGATCCCTACATAGGGGTAGTATTAGATAGCGGGAATTTGATGGACCCACTAGTCAAAGAACTTGTCGTTGAATGCCTCTTGCTCTCTCCCTACACCCTGTCGAGGCAACAAAGCTTACCAGCTGCATAATATTGGAAAGGAGGCAATATGGCCTCATATTTTCTCTCACGGGCTAAGGCTTGGCACTCTCTCAAAAAAGAAATCGCACAGCACGATCCCAAAATTGAAGTTCTTGTTTGTTCTTCTTCGGAAGTATGTAAGTTGTTTTTTCATACATGTGAGCATCGTGGTGCTCCAGTCAAATATGGTGGCATGTAGACATTGAGTTGCACAATGCATATGTGCATGCGAAGCCTAATGAAGTGTTGTCTATCCTGTGATCCACTCAATCATGTAAAGTACTATGTGCAGGTTGAGGCTTGTGATCTTATGAATTGGCACCTGAGATCCTATTTTCTCAGTACCAGCCTCGCAGTACATGCCAATATAATCCTCTATGTTGTATGGTTCTGGAGGAAAAGTCCTCAAGTTAACCAATTCCCCCCTCCTGGAGAGGTCAGTCAAAAAATATATATGCTCACTAGTAAGAGTCAATGATTGGCCCTCTATCATCAAGTAATTTGCACTCGGGTGCCAATACTTTATCAAATGATTCAGTAACCTGGGTTGTTCCCTCATGAATGGACACTGAAAGAACTTCCACATACCACACTGCTTTAACATTGGAAATAGCCCCTGGATCCTCCTCGAAAAAAAAATCTAACTCCTCATGTTCTCTCTCTCGCCAGTGAACATACATCATGTTGCATAAAAAGTTTGAGGTTAGTCCATTGTTTCATTTATTTTGAAAGATTTAAAGAGATGTACATGGAATGTATTTAAGACAGTCATGTATATACGTGTGTTAAGTTTTACTTTGCCCATGTATATACACATGTTGAGCGTGGACATCTTGTGTACACGCAGACCCGACTTTTTTCCTAGGGCACACACCCTCTAAACAATTAAATAAACAATAAAGGATGAATTGAAATGATGGGAGAGGTCATTTGTACTTACTTGGTTTAGGTTTGAAGATCTTTCATCCACCATAGCTCCTTGAATCCGCGTTTTAAAGAAGAGGGTTTTTTCAATTTTTGGTTATTTTCCAATTTGTAATAGTTAAAATGAGTTGTCTACCCCATTTATACACTTTTTTGTCTCTTTTTGCCCCATTTTGGTCCTCTTTTTCCTATTCTTGGCTTGGTGGGTGCTCGAGTTACTTTTTGGGGGATCTTTGGGTCATTTTTATGAACTTTTTCTTTTGGTTTGGTGTTTTTATGAGACGGGTTACAATCACATCATCCCGTGGTGAAGTTGTTTTTTTCGACACTTGCATGTAGGTTAGGTTCTCATCACCTTGCATCTTGCATTTTATTGACTTTTTTCGCTTTTCCATAGGGTCGATTCCACCAAAGTGCGACACAGAACCTTCTATGTTTCTTTAGAAGTGTCGTAATTAGGTGGTAGATCCTTCCTCTACATGGATGCCCTAAGTAGATCCTTTGTTGCATTTTGGCGTCCATGTTGTGATTTTTCCATAAATTTGGGAGTCCTTTTAGTCCCACCATGACTATGTGTTGAAGCCTCATTCTTCTTCATATTTTTCTGGCCTATACCCGAGGGACTCCCTAAGAGCATGGTTTGTTATCTTTCAAGCTCTCTTAAACTTTGAAAGAAACATCTAACGAGAATTTCTTTATTCTTTTCGGTCTCATTCGGATTACTTAAGAAAAGAAGCCCCCCTGGAGTCTTCTTTAATCCCTTTTTAGACTCTCTAAAATTGAAAAGATTGTTGAGCGATCTTGTTTCCCTTCACGCTTGTCAAACTAAAATTTGAAGGCACATTTTCCTGGCAGTAGTTTACCCCTTTTTCGGTCCGGATGGTTAATTTATTAATAAAGGTATTCCCTAGGAGCTTCGGTTCACTAGGAGAGTATTCCCAGGCATAAGTTTAACCCTTTTTCGAGCTTGAGGGACTAAATTTGTGAGAAAGGGCCATTCTCCCTAGTTTTGGTTTATCTCTTTTTTGGGCCTTGGATATTATCTACGAAAAAGGAACCCCCTTGGAGTCCATAGTTAAGCTCTTTTCAGACTCCCTAAATATGAAAACATCGTCGAGTGACCTTGTTCTTTTCACACGTGTTAATTGGTCCAGAAGGAATATCTTTTTGTTATAATTTTAAACCTTTTCCAGCCAATTGATTATCCAGGAAAAAGGTATGCCTCGAGAGACATGTCTCGTCGGGAGAGTTCTCCTAAATTATGTTTTATATTTTTTTAGGATAAGGGGACTAAATTTCCAAAAAGGTTGTGATTCCATAGTTAATCTCTTTTCAAACTCCTTAAAATTGAAAAGATAGTCAATTGATCTTGTCTCTGTCACACTCGTTAAAATGGTTTTGAAGAGACGTCCTTTCGGTATAAGTTTAACCCTTTTCCAGACCGACTGGACTAATTACGAAAAAGGAATATGTTGGAGACTTATTTTAGTGTTCTTCATACTCTAAATGTGAAAAACCATCGAGCTTACCTTCTCTGGGCTCATAAAACTTCACATGGAAGGAGTCTTGTTGTGTCATATTGTAATCGCATCGCATGTCCCATCCTTGCATCTTTGGCCTAATGTTAGCTTCATGTTGTTTTTACTGAACCTGTAGAGCATTCCTTAGGTGCAAGCGAGCTTGTAGCACTTTTTTCCCTTGTGATATGACACCTTGACCCATGGAGGAATTTTCCCGGGTGTCCTTATCCTGCACATGTCTCCTTGCACTGAGCATCAGTATTTTCCATGCACTTGGAACTAGTTTTCTTTCCCGTGACACTCGTTCCTCCTTTATAACGTAGCACTCTTTTATTCTTTTTCAAACTCGTTAAAATTTTGAAAAAGAAAAAAAAACAAATATTCCAAAAAGAGGGAACGGGATATACATTCTCTCTTATCGGCAGCAAGATAGTCTCCCTTGGACAAAGGACATCCTTTCATTTGTTCTGCAAGAATTGGGATCTAGTATGAACTTAGGAAGTTTTTCTCATTACATAGATTTGTGTCCTCCTCCATTTGGTTACCCTTCCCAACATATGGAGAGTTTATGGTGCCTCTTGTGTCATAGACTTATGTCAATAATATGTTTCCTGAGTATCATCATTTTGTCGTGCTTTTTTCCAAGGGAAGTTTTATCCAACCCGAGTCATCCATTATGAAGTTGATCTCCTGACTTTCATGAGTCATCCATCCCGAGTATCCAGTCAAGTTCAGATTTGGAATCAATGAATTTCTCTTCCTATTGATCGAGGTCCTTCAGTATTTGCCCGATAGCATGTTGAAGACCTCAGAGTAGTGAGTCTTACACTGGTATTTTGATCCTACCTGAGTTTTGAAGATCTTGAAGTTGTTGCTCGAGCTATGAAGTTATCACCTCCAGCCACAGGCATTGATGCTTCCTGAGGATGCATATCGTATTGTACTTGTATATCTTCAGATGATTTTGAGATGTAGATCTGATGTGTATTATTCACGGCTACACTTTATATAGACATTCATATTTTTCTTATAGTCATGATTATTTTATATGACTTGGATTTGTAGTGTACATGATTGGCATTCATTCCTAAGTTTATCCCTAGAATGGGTATGCCCTCCTAGGAGAGATTATCATTATTTTGCAGTTGACATGTTCATGAACACTCATCTTGGGCTCACTCAACTATGTACCTTCCCATTGTGTAAATATATTGTAATGTATTTATGCCATCAATTTCTCTTCTAACCTCACACATTAGGGGGAATTTGTTATAGTCCAAAAATTCCACATCTATGCATCCAAGGCATTGGCCCATCCATTTGCATACTTTTCCAAACATACTGTTGAGGTTTCCTTCTAAAAAACCATTTTTTGTATAATATATGCGCCCTGCTACACTAATAGCCTGTGACACACCCGTGTTGCATGATATTTATCTCGTGTACATACGCTTGTTGCATGCTAAGTAACTCGCGTTTACCTCCAAAAGTTGCAAAAAATATAAAATTTCACGTATTTCGGTGGAGTTTACGGGCTATGGAGGGTTTCCTAACCATTTTACCCCTTGTAGCCCGTCCCCAAACTGAATAACCATATTTTTATCATATAAAAAGAGGTCTTGGGGAGTCAATTAGAGATATGAACAAGAGAATAAGAAAACTCTGCCAAAATCCTTTCCCTCTCATTGCCCAAGTTTTGCATCTTGCTATGAGTTTTAGCCTCAGATTTCCCTCTCATCCATTCTCCTTATGAAACCCTTCCTTCTCCCCTTGATGGTATGTTGGTTGTGAGAATTCTATGTGGGATTGATACACTTGGAGCCACGACAGAGGAGCATGTACTTGATTTGTAGAGTGGTGTTCATAAGCAAAGGTTGTAACCATTCATCTTGAATATGAATAAAAGAGATTATATTTGTCCCAAAACCCTATTGATTAAGGTTAGTTGTCATTGATGTCAACCCTTGAAGAAAGCCTCGTAGCACAAAGGTTTGGGTAATGAAACCAAGTTTGTTTAATGTAAAGATGACTCATTATTTTCTTGTCATGGTTGATAAGAAGTAAATATGGATGAACTCCAAAGTGGTCCCCTTATGGTGAAAGCCCTCACGGGAATACGCTTTGTGGAGTGAGAGAACCCATGCTTAATGGTGGAATAATGAGATTAAGGAAAGTGAATTTTTCACTGAAACTATCATATATGCATATTATTTGTCATTCCATTTCTGGTGGTATGTGGAACATCACATAACTCCTCACGGTTAGAGAGTTATGACCATGTGAAGTTGGAGAACCCAGGTTTGGGTAATGGACCCGAGTTTGTTTGATGGATAAAGGTATGACTTTTGATATATTTTCAGGTAATACTATTCTATATGGATATTACATGTCATGCCATTTCTGGTGGTATGTGGAACTTCACATAACTCCTCACAGTTTGAGATTTATGGCCTTACGAAGTTGGAGGACCCTCATATGTTGGCTTGAAGCCCAAAAGGTCAAAGTAGTCAAAGTGGTTTAAGAGATTTTAGAAGGTAAATAATAAAGTGAAGTGATGAGTGTACTATAATTCAAATTGAATACAAAACAAATTATTT
>SNQJ01S0019017.1:40005-58940 GCA_010110895.2 Picea sitchensis | reverse complement strand
AGTAGTAGGTCACTTCCATCCAGAGCAGAGTGATGGAGGTGACACAGAGACTCCATTCGGTGCAGGATGAAGCCTGCACACTTTTTGAAGAGATCAAGGGACAAGGATCACAGCGGGTCACAACAATAGAACACCACCCGGAACGGCCTGTCACCAAGCAACTCATTCAGAAGTTCGACGAGCAAGAGGCTCTTGCGAAGCAGCAAGTCGAGGCAGCTCGAGCTAAGCTTCAGACCTTAGAAGCATTGGTGCCCAAATCAGAGTGACTCGGGATGAGTCACGAGTGAGTGTTGGGGGCCTATTGGCCCATGACCAAGTTTTGAGAGAACCTTGGTCATGTTTGACCATTCTTGGGACTTCGACAAGCTAGTCGAAGACGGAGTGCCCAGGCGAAGCGAAGATCACGGGATCTCGCCCTTTTTGCGGGATTTTTGGGGCTTTTAGGGTTGATGTAATGGGTATGGGATGTCAACCCATGGGTTTACCCATGTTTAGTCCTCTTTTGTAATGTATAAATAAGTAGTTGAGTGATGTAAGAGGGAGGGAAAAAATCTATGTGATTGTAGTTCTGATCAGCTTTGTGCAAGAACATGTGAGGGTTGTTAAGTGTGAATAGTTGTGAATGCTCGGTGCGTACTGTATGTGAGACTTGCAAAGCTAAGTGCAAGTAGTTGTAGTTGTCTTTATGCCTTGACCTTATTTGAGGAAGGAGGATCTGGTGAGGTGCGTGCAGATCTCTTGTCCTTTGCGGAGTTGGATCTGTGGCTTGGTGCATGTAAGAATATTGGAAGAAGTTAATAAAGAAGAAGAAGAGTTGGTGGACGTAGCCCCACACTGGCGTGAACCACATATATCCTGTGTTATTGTGCATTGTCTTATGTGTTCATGATGTTTATGCTTATGTTTTCTTAGTGCATTGTTCTTGATGTATGATAGGTAGATCCATTAGTGCTTAGTGCTTGATACATGAATAAATGATAGATCTGCTCTGATGCTTTTTTTAAAATGCTTAGATGTGTTTGAAATTGATTAACTGAATGCATACTATTGGCTAAGTGCTCTGTTAAGTATCATGATCACANGCAGGTAGTTAGGGTTTTGTCATTGTGTTGTTGAAGCATTGAACCATGGGCCTGCCCCTGTGCCAGCAAGGTCACGTGAGGAAAGGTAAAGAAGATAAACCCTCCAAAGCCAGACCAAACGTAGTGGGGATCATATATTGAGGGTCATTCTTGGGATTTTCATTGATCACATTTGACTACAAAGATTTTTAGACCTCAAATCCGTTCGAGATCCTTAGTTGTCTTCTGGACCATTTTCCTTCGGTACCCTAAAAAGGCTTCGGACTTTGTTATCCTTCTCATTACAATCAGACCATTTGTCGATTGTACCCACTTGGTGACTGACTGGGAGTTGGAAACCTAGTTGACTGCAAGTTGCGAGCTGGAAACCTAGTTTCATAGATCGCACTTTGCAGAGTATATTGAGAAGGTGTTTTCATGTTCGAGTTACACTTGCACCGATAAGTTTCTCTAGTTCTGATTGGTGTAATTGTTCTTCCTATTAGTCAGTTGATTACTTGATTTTCCAATAGGAACTTTTTAGTGTGTGCTCTGTGTTTCACGCTAGCTTTACCTTAGAGTGTTATTTGATCATTTCACAAGGTGGAATATCAAAACAACTCTGACATTTGCGTAGGCTTCAGGGCCTACCGCCAATTACTTTAGATCCACCTCCACCACCACTGAGGGTAAGGCTAGATCAAGAGGGTTCAATTGAAGAAAATAGGCCACAAGAAACTGTACCCGATCCTACTCCTAGAGAATACTTTCCTGCACCGGAGGAGTCCATTGTTTCTGAGCTCAAATTTGAAGGCTTCAGGCCCGCAAACCCTCTAATCATTGATTTATCAGCACTACTTCTTATTCAAATAGTCCCTCCTTAGGTGACTTCACCTGAATGTCATTTCGTTAGATGAGAAATGATGGAAGTGACTAGTGCTACCTCTTCTGGGAGTCCTCATATTCCCATCTCAGTTGTCGCAGGGGGGGGCGTCATGCCACCTCCCCCACCTCCACCTATTAGGACTGTGGTAGTCCAGACACCCACAACTTTGGGCAGGGGCACAATCCCCTCAACGACTATGACCATTGTTCCCTCTATTTAGAATGTGTCTGGCACTCCCCTTTTGTATGGGATGTCGGTTTTCGACTATAGTTCGACCTTAACCTAATCTACTCTATAGGTTGTTGGTCTGGGGGCAGGGAGTTCTAATGCTCCATTCAAAGGAAATTTCACAGGCACCATTGCCCCATTTAATGCTATCCCTTATAGTGGGGGTCATATCCCTCTTTCGTCCCCTTTGCTCGGAGGTGGTTTCTAGCAGCCATTATGTCTTAACACCAGCTATAGATTTTTCAGTGGAGGGACTCATGGGACTCAGTCCTATATGAATCTAGTAGGCTCTATGCATTTTTCTTTGTCCGGTGCATTTGGAAACAACGTTCACTCTTCATCTTCTTTCTCATTAGGGGAAACCCCATATTTGGCTAGCCAAACCCTATGAAAGGCTTCGCTCCTTCAAAGTGAGAGATGAGAGGAGTTTACTCTTCAAAAGGTCTTGGAAATCCTTGGAAAGGCTCATTTCCTTCACAAGGAATGTCGATCGGGGGAAACCCCTCCCACACTCAGTGGAACCCCAAGCAGGGTTTAGTACTTATTCCAGGAGGGTCACTTGGGGGAATCCCCAACCAACATCCTTGGAATACCGTGTAGGGAGAAATCCCTACACAAGGTATGTCATCCAACTAAAGGAAACTTTCGTTGATGAAGAATCAAGTGAAAACTCCTTTTACTGGTCAGGGCCACCATGGTTTCTACCAAAATAATCCAAGGGATCAAAAAAATGCTCAAAAAATAAAAGTGCTCGAAATTGCTCAAAATTACTCAAGAATGGATTCATTGTGTAGATCTCGTCCATACATGCAGCGTGGCATCTAACCATACAACCGTATAGGATGACGTTAAAAGGTGACATGTCATTTTATTTGGCAGTTCAATTGGCAAGTGGTGTTATGTGGACCAATCTTAGACTGACATGTGCCAGTCTACGTGGGTGAATGTAAGGGTGCCACATGGGGCCACCATGTGGCACCCTGTATTTGATTGATGTGATAAAATGTTGATGGGCTCCACGGGGGTCGAACCCCCGACCTTCGTGGGTAAATTATTTGCAAAGGTTGGGCTACCAGCCTACATAATGGAAGTTCTTAACCACTATACGGTAAAACTACTATTTGAATTTGAGTTATGTTTCATTTGGTGGGGTGAAGGGTCGGGGCTTGGCCCCAGCCCATGGACACAAGCCATTTCCATATGATCGATCATGTGGGTTTCCAACAGATTAGTCCACGGGTGTGAATTTATAGGTCTGTTCTTGGCCACATGGGGCCACGCGACCACAACCTTCGTCAAGAAAGGCGTTATCCACCCTAATGGTGCGACAAATTCACTTTAATTGTGGAATGACACGCGTGTTGGGTTTAGGCACGAGAAAACACATGGAGTGAGGTTCATTCACATAGAGGTGTGTTATGGCGAGTAGGTACAACAAGTTATTGGGGAAAACTTCCAGGGAGTGTATTTTTCTCAATTTTTGGCCAAACCAAGTGCAGGAAGAGCCCAGCTTGGGGTTTTTGGACATTCTGGGGCCATTGGAGCCATCTATTTTGCATTTTGAGCATTTTTTAACACTTTGAGCATATAATTAAAATGATCCATGGGAAGTTGGACCAGAAGATGTAGCCCAAGAGAGGGGTGAACTCCTTTATCTTTTTGTTGTGTTATGTGCTTGTTTTTTATGGTTGTTATCTTTGTTTATGCTATTCATTTTAAGTAAAAACTCATTAAGTTTATGTGCTTGCAACTTGATCCAATTTCCTAAGACACATACATTTTCCACTTGCAAAATTTGTATACACAAACCTTTTTCATGTTCATATCAAATTGGTATCAGAGCTAAGGTTTTTGAAGGTTTGATTGTTTGCAAGTGTTTTTTTTTTTTATGCTTACAAGGTTGAAGCTCACAAGAGGAGAAGGAAAACTTGTAGAGCCAAGTTCTCAACTTTCAAGAAGGATAACAATACATTAACCTCAAGCTTCAAGGAGGTATTCACAAAGTATGGCTCATGAGGAGAGTCATGAAACTCCTACTTCAAAAGATGAAACTTCCATAAAATCCTTTTATGATATGACAGAACTGGTGAAAGTTTTATTTGAAAAAAGGAATGCAAGGTTGCAAGGTGAAAGCTCAAATCCTCCAAGAGGTAATGAAGATAGTGGTGATAAAACTCCAAAAGGAAATGTTGGGAATGGTGATACTCCACCTCCTTCACCTCCATCTTCCACTTCTTATACTATTTCACAACCACCTCCAAATTCTCCAAAAGAGCATGGTAAAATTCCTCCACAAACTCATTTGCTTAAGATTGATATTAAGTTTTAATTGCCGATGTACAATGGAGAGGTAAATTCTAAGAAATTGGATAATTGGATTTGTTAAATTGAAGTGTATTGTAGGACAGAAAGAATCCAAGATGATGAAACTAAGATCCAGCTTGCTTCTCTTAGATTGGAAAGTGCAGGACTCATTTGGTGGGAAGCCAAAACTCAAGAGGACATGAAGAAACATGGTAAAGTTTTATCCTCTTGGAATGATTTATTGTTACAATTAAACGGAAATTAAATCCAATAGCATACATGCAGAAAGCTATCATGGATTGGAAAAAATTTAGACAAACTAAGGTGAAAAGTGTGCAAAGCTACACTCGAGAATTTAGAAGAAGAGATTTGATTTTGGGTATAGATTTATCTTCTCAAGAAACTTTACTCAAATACATTGGAGGGTTGGATAGCTATTTGAGACACACAATTATCATGTTTAACCCTATAAATATAGATTAAGTTTGTGTACAGGCAACTCATTTGGAAGCAAGAGGGGGGAATGATCCTCTAGGGGGCAGCAAGAAGCCATTTTTAATGGATACAAACGAAAGAGGAAATTCAAAGGAAATGGAAAGAAGAACACTTCAGTCAAGAAAGAGGGAGAAAAAATCACATGTAAACAATGTTCAAAAGATGGCCATGATGAAGACCATTGTTGGAAACTTTATCCTGAAAAGAGACCCAAAACTTTCAACAACAAAACTAAACCAAAGATAGTTGCAACTACACAACATGATTTAGGATCTGATTCAGGAGATGAAACAAGAATCACAATCATGGGTTTTCAAGATAAGGACTATATTTCCAGTAATAGTTCTTCAAGTAGTAGCCTCAATGAAACTCAACATGAAAAGGAAAGAATAAAGCTTTTCCACATAAGGGTTGTTTCAAATCATACCAAGATAGATACTCTATTTGATACTGGATCTCAAGAAAACCTCGTTCCTGAAGACATTGTCAAGAAATTGCATTTGGAAACTACTCCTAATCCTAAACCATATCCTCTAGGTTGGATATGTGACAATGCCAAATTTCATGTGACAAGAAGATGTAAACTTATATTTACCATCACTGCAAACTTTATAGATGAGGTAGAGCTTGATGCTATTCCATTGGATATTTGTGGTATTGTGTTGGGAAGCCCATATTTATATGATAGGAGAGTCATCTTTCATCATCATGAGAACAAATATCATTTGTTTAAAAATGGAGTTGAGTACATTGTTAGAGCACATACAAAGAAGTTGAATTTGCCACTTGTAAATGGTGGCCAAATGAAGACATTAGTCAATGCTAGTAAGAACTTTGTACTCTTGATGATCAAATCCAAAGACAATGTTGAAAAAGAAGCTTTCCAAGGTTGTGATGCAAAGTTAAAATCTGATTTATATGAGGTTGTTAACCAATATGATGAGATGCTTCGGGAACCAAAATGATTTCCTCCTAGAAGAGGTATCCAACATGACATTCAATTGCAGCAAGATTGTACTCTTCCAAACATTGGTATGTACAGGATTTCAGTCATGGAGAATGTTGAAATTAAAAAACAAATCCAAGAGTTGCTTGACAAAGGGGTTATCATGCCAAGCACATCGCCATGTGGGTCACCAATTGTTTTAGTACCAAAGAAAGATGGTACATGGTGCATGTGTGTATATTTCAAAGCCTTGAACAAGATTACGATAAAGAATCGTTATCATCTTCCTAGAATTGATGATTTGCTTGATCAATTGAAAGATGCTAAGTATTTTACTAAGTTGGATTTGAGAAGTGGATATCATCAGATTAGGATTGTTGAAGGAGACACATGGAAGACAGATTTCAAAACAAACCAAGGTTTGTTTGAATGGATGGTTATGCCATTTGGGCTTTGTAATGCTCCTGCTACATTCATGAGAGTTATGAATGATGTTTTAAGGCCTTTTCTTGATGATTATGTAATTGTCTACTTGGATGACATTTTGATATTTATCAAATCTCGTGAAGAGCATGTTAGGCATGTGAAGCAAGTTTTAGATGTCTTGAAGAAAGAAAAGAAAAAAATTAAGATGTCTAAATGTGAGTTTGGAAAGACCTCACTTGTTTACTTGGGACATATTGTTGGAGGAGGAGAACTGAAAATAGATACTTCAAAGGTCAAAGTCATTTTGGATTGGCCCAAGCCCAACAATGTAACAGAGGTAAGAATCTTTTGGGAGAAGCCCAATATTGGAGAAAGTTTATTGCTAACTTCTCTTCAATTGCAGCTCCATTACATGCAGTGACAAGCATCAAGAAAGTTTTACAATGGGGAGGAAAGCAACAAAAAAAATTTGATGCATTAAAGGATAAGATTAGTTCAGCTCTAGTTCTTGCACTTCGTAATTTGAGATAACCAATGGGAGTAGTATTGTTGCAACATGGTAAGCCCATTTGTTTTCATTCTGAAACTTTTAATGGTGTTGTGATTAATTATCCTACATATGATAAGGAGTTATATGCATTGGTGAAAAGTGTGAAAAAATGGAAACATTATTTGTTGGGAAAATGAACTATTATTCACACAGATCATCAATCATTGCAATACTTGTAATCACAAACAATGCTACAACAAGCAAGGCACTTCAGATGGATGGGTTTCCTACAACAATTCCACTTGGTTATCATGTATAAGAAAGTCAATTATAACAAAGTTGTTGATATGGTTTCTAGGCCTATTGTTAGTGCTTCAGTTTTTCTTAAGCATAATTGTACCATGCATGAGAGTTATGTTGAACAATATGATTTATATGTTGATTTTAAAGAGGTTTATGCAACTTTGTGTCATTCTAACCAAGTTGAGCAATTGGATTACCATGTGCATGATAAGCTTTTGTATCATCTTGGAAAGCTATGTATTCCACAGGGTGAAAGAGTCAACATCATAAGGGAAGCACATTCTTATCTTATTGTTGGCCATTTTGGTGTAGGAAAGACGGTAGCTAATTTGCAAAGGTATTGTTATTGGCCAAAAATGAATGAAAGTGTTTCATGTAAGAGGATGTTATTTATGTGCTACAAGTAAGCCTAGCAATAGAAAGTTGGGTTTGTATACTCCACTTTCGGTTCCTTCTCATCCTTGGTAAAGCATTTCCATGGACTTTGTAGGAGGATTACCTATGTCTAAAAAGAATCACGATTATATTTATGTTGTGGTTGACCGTTTCAGCAAAATGTGTATTTTGATGCCTTGTAAGAAGCAGGTTACAGCTGAACAAATGGCACAAATTTTCTTTCAACATGTATGGGTACATTTTGGGTTGCCCAAATCTATTATTTCTTATCAAGATTCTCGATTTATTGGGAACTTTTGGTCAAGCTTATGGGCACTCATGGACACCAAGTTGAAAATGAGCACAGCATTTCATCCACAAATTGATGGTCAAACAGAAGTGATGAATAGAAAAGTAGTACATCTTCTTCATGGTTATTGCAACAAACATCCTAAGCTTTTGGATGAGCACTTACACTACATTCAGCATGATTATAAGTGGGCTAAGCATTCTTTGACTCAAACATCTCCATTTGAGGCATGTTTTGGTTATTTGCCAAAATCTCCTTTAGATTTTATCTTTGGGAAGGATATTTCTATTGATGGTCATTATGACATTGATAGAGAAAAGAAGTTCATTGAACAAATTCAGTTGGTGCATCAAATGGTACAAGAACAGTTGGAAAAGAGCCAAGCCAAGTACAAGACAAGACATGACAAGCATCGTGTTGATCACAGTTTCCAAGTTGGAGATGAAGTTGCGATTTACATTAGCAAAGAGAGGCTTAAAGGAGAAGGTAAAAAACTGAAACCAATTAGATATGGACCTTTCAAGATTCTTGAAAAGATTGGTAACAATGCCTTTCATTTGGATTTTCCTCCTTATATGCAAATGTATGCAGTTGTTAATGTTGAGAATTTGAGATTGTATGAGCCTCCTTTGATTGATGATCAAGGAGAGCAAGTTCAGATTCCTTCCATAGATGACTTCTCCCCAGAATATCTTTCATAATTGCATGAGGATACAATCCTTGACAAGAAGATAAGAACTTCAAAACGAGGGAACGTGGAGTACCTTCGTGTTGGTCTTAAAGGCACAAATTCAAGAAAAACTAAATGGATTGAGGTTGGAAAGGTGAGGGAATTGTACGCTCATCTTCAGATTGACTGAAAGTAGTCTTTTGGAGGTCCAAAAGATTCCCAATGGGGAGGAGTGATCTAGGAGATCAAAAAATGCTCAAAAAATCAAAGTGCTCAAAATTTCTTGAAAATGAACTCATTGCGTAGATATTTTCTTCACGATCCCAACGCAACTTGAACAGGATCGAACGGATTTCGTATGAGCGAGATATCATGTTCTGTCAGTTTTCCCAGACAGGGAAAAAAAAGCTAATTATACAGTTCGTACAGGCCACGTGGCAGCTGACCGTACAACCATACAGATTGATGTGAATAGGTGATGTGTCAGGTTATTTGGTAGTTGAGTTGCCAAGTGGTGTTAAGTGGACCAATATTAGACTGACATGTGTCAATCTACGTGGGTGAATGTAAAGGTGCCATGTGGCCCAGTCAGGGGTCGTCACGTGGCACCTCGTATTTGGTTGATGTGATAAAATGTTTATGGGCTCCACGGGGGTCAAACCCCCAACCTTCATGGGAAAATTATTTGTAAAGGTTAGGCTACCAATGCACCTAATGGAAGTTCTTAACCACTATACGATAAAAATACTATTTGAATTTGAGTTATGTTTCATTTGGCGAGGGGAAGGGTTGGGGCTTAGCCCCAGCCCATGGACACAAGCCATTTCCATATGACCGATCACATGGGGTTCCAACAGACTAGTCAACGGGTGCGAAGTTATAGGTCGACACTTGGCCACATGGGGCCACGCAACCACAACCTCTGCCGGGAAAGGCGTTATCCCCCCTAACAGTGCGACAAATTTGCTCAAATTGTGGAATGGCACATGTGTTTCATTTAGGCACGGGAAAACACACGGATCCAGGTTCATTCACACAGAGGTTCATTTTGGCGAGCAAGTATAGCAAGTTATTGGGAAAAACTTCCAGGGAGTGTATTTTTCTCAATTTTTGGCCAAACCAGGTGCAGGAAGATCCCAACTAGGGGTTTTTGGACATTCTGGAGCCATTCGAGCCATCTATTTTGCATTTTGAGAATTTTAAAGCATTGATTTTAACACTTTGAGCATTTAATGAAAATGATCCATGGGAAGATGGACCAGGATATGTAGCCCAAGAGAGGGGTGAACCCCTTTATCATTTTGATGTGTTATGTGTTTGTTTTTTATGGTTGTTTATGTCTATTTATGTTGTTCATTTTAAGTAAAAACTCATTAAGTTTATTTGCTTGCAACTTGATCCAATTTCCTAAGACACATGCATTTTCCACTTGCAAAATTTGTATACACAAACCTTTTTCATTTTCAGGTCACAAAACCTTGGCCAACAGGAAAGATTTTCCTAGAAACATGGTGCCAGTCAAAATCAAGGCCCCTCTTTTCCTTTAAATCCACCACAACCTAGACTACCTTTCCTGGCAACTATTCATTTTCCATACTTGTCGAGGTTGTTGAACAATCTGAACTGTCATGATCCGCATTGGCCCTCATGCCAACTAAGTTGCCCTCGGACATCCCTAAATTTGAAGGAAAGCCTGGTGAACAACCATGTGATCATGCTACCACATTTAATTTATGGTGCTCATCCAACTCATTGAAGGATGACTCCATTTAGTTGTGTATATTTCAATGCACTCTTATAGGGGGGTGCGACGAAATGGTATATCAAGCTCAATAGCTCGAAGTATGTTTTCTTTAATGACTTGGCTATGGTTTTCTTAAACCATTTCCAGTTACTGGTGAGATATGATGTCGGCACTGAGTTGTTGGCCAACTTCGAGAAAACAAAAGGCATCCATATCTCGGATCACATCCGAGAATGGCGTCGACGAAAGATCTTAATCAAAGTGAAGGTTTGTCCCACATTTTTTCTCAAGTGGTTCCTAAATTCCTTGGTGCCTTGTGTATCCAAAGACGTCATGACATCAAGGTTTTTTCCGAAGAAGAGGCTATCATGAGAGCCCATCAACTGGAGTTGATTTACTCTCAATATGGTATGCTATAAGAGATCCTTCCATACATACCACAGTCAAATTTCGACGAGACCAAACAAAATTTTGGGCCTCATGTCAATAGCATAGTAGGCTCAGCACAAATCAAGCCCATGGATCAGTTGAGTAACCAGTTACAACAGTTATTGAATCAAAAGGTTGTGGCCAGCCAAACTCCTGGTTCGACTACCCCTGCAACCCAAACGTCAGATTTACAAAGTGTGCAATCGACGAATCCCAAGGGTAACCAACAATCTGAGGGAAAGAGGAAATATAAAAACAAGAAGGGTAAGCGGAATAAGAAGGTTGTGAATAATGTTGGACAAGGTAAAAATGAAATGAGGAAGGTGAAGTTTCCATGTAATCTTTGTATGGACGATCACTTGACTCACCAATTCCCTTGGCTTGAGGAAGCCCAAAAACTATTGGCACAACAGCAGCCTGTTGTGTTAACCAACCCTTTCCCACAAGGGTAAAATATGGCTCAAGCTTCCTCATCCACAAATGCACTTGGGGAAAATTAGGGAGCCCCCATGCCTAATGCTAATAATGGATCTGCAAACATTTATATAATGAGATCAGATGCTCATCTACAAAACAGGGCTCACGATTGCGGAATGTCGGAAACTATTGACAAGGGAAAAGAATCTTCCAAACCACCACCTCCTCTTCAGATTGAGAAGATTGTGGGAAAAACTATCACTCGCATCCCTAAGGGTTTATTTAAGAAGGAATCTCACAACTCAAATGCAAGGGCTTCTTAGAATTACTCTGTCTCAGAGGATCTGGCACAAACTCCTTGTGCAATGTCTGCTCTGGAAATTCTCTAGAGTTTCCCCTCACAAAGGAAAGCATTGTTGCATGCTTTTGGAGCTATCGAGACCACTAACTCGGGAATGATTGTTTTTGACCCTACAGAATATAAACCTCGTCTTCCTCACCATGTCGCTTTTCAAATAGTAGTGGTGTATGCCAAGAAATCATTGACACCAAAAAAAATTCATACAGTGGTAGATGAGGTTGCCTCAACTTGCATGATGTCATTGGCATGTTGGAAGACCATTTGCCACCCTGAGTTGTCTATGTCATCGATTTTTCTAACCGTGTTTGACAGTCGATCTTTTATACCACATGGTATAATTCCCTCCTTCCCTATGCAGTTGGAGGGAAAAACCGTGTGTGTTGAGGTAGAAGTAGTTGATGCACCTCTCGACTACAATCTTTTGTTAGGGCGGAGTTGGACCTACGCTATGAGGGAAGTTGTATATACCATTTTCCAGGTCTTATGTTTTCCTCACAAAGGTTGGATCATAATCGTTGATCAGTTATCCTTCTTCATCCTAACCCTTCATCGGGGGCATCCATGGTCCCGGTGATTGACAACCCGCAACCAAGTACCGTCAACTTAGGTGTAGGATTGTTTCCATATCTAATGGGGACTTCTGATTATCCACCACCTTCAAATGATGTCAAGGTTATTTTGATTATCCCTGATTAGCCGAAGGCTGCAATTTTTCAAGTCGCTTCTTTTAGAATGAGTTACTTTAATGACCCATGGTATTTACCTTCCCCATCAACTTCGATGGAAGGGGTAGGGAATCTTGGAATGGCTATGCCCTTATCTGTTGTTGAGGTTGCGTACAGATTTGTCCAGCAAGCCTCGGCCAACCCTGATCTGTCTCCCCCATAGGAGCTGGATCTCGTTCTGGAACCTATTTGGGCTCAAGAATCTCTTGCCACTCATGATACTTTACACTTATTCTTTCCCTATGACGAGGAGATATTGGAGGCAATGACTAGGCTGGATAGACCTTGGGATTATCTTCACCACTGATCTTATTTTTGACCCGAGATGAGGAGATTAGAGGCGGGAGAGTTCACTATGACCATGAATGGAGATGTCGCTTGTCCTGTTAACCCTCTGGCCAGACACAGAATTTATGTCGAGGGAAACATGGAAAGTGTAGCTGAAATGATTCCTATCGACATCTCTAGAACCCCTGGCATCATTGAAAATGTTTTCGTCGGAGTAGATTGTTCCTCCGAGGAGATTCAGATCTATATTGAATTATTTAAAGAGTTTAACGATGATTTTTCCTGGTGTTCGAGGATCGATCTTTTATACCACATGGCATAATTACCTCCTTCCCCATGCAGTTGGAGGGAAAAACCCTGTGTGTTGATGTAGAAGTAGTCAATGCGCCTCTCGACTACAAACTTTTGTTAGGGAGGAATTGGACCTACGCTATGAGAGCGTTTGTATATACCATTTTTCAAGTCTTATGCTTTCCTCACAAAGGTTGGATCATAACCATTGATCAATTATCCTTCTTCGTCCTGACCCTTCATCGGGGGCATCCATGGTCCCCGGTGATTGACAACCCGCAGCCAAGTATCGTCAACTTAGGTGCAGGATTCTTTCTATATCTAATGGGGACTTTTGATTATCCACCACCTTCAAATGATGTCAAGTTTATTTCGATTGTCCCCGATCAACCGAAGGCTGCGATTTTTCAAGTTGCTTCTTTTAGAAAGAGTTACTTTAATGACCCATGGACTTTACCTTCCCCATCAATTTCAATGGAAGGGGTAGGGAATCTTGGAATGGCTATGCCCTTATCTCTTGTTGAGGTTGCGTACAGATTTGTCCAGCAAGCCTCGGCCAACCCTAATCTGTCTCCCCCATAGGAGTTGAATCTCATTCTCGAACATATTTGGTCTCAAGAATATCTTGCGGCTCATGATACTTTACACTTATTCTTTCCCTATGAGGAGGAGATATTGGAGGCAATGACTAGGCCGGATAGACCTTGGGATTATCTTCACCATAAATCTTATTTTTTACCCGAGCTAAGGAGAGTAGAGGCAGGAGAGTTCACTATGACCATGAATGGAGATGTCGCTTGTCCTGTTAACCCTCTGGCCACACATAGAATTTATGTTGAGGGAAACATGAAAAGTATAGCTAAAATGATTCCTATCGACATCTCTAGAACCCTTGGCGTCATTAAAAATGTTTTCGTTGGAGTAGATTGTTCCTCCAAGGAGATTCAGATCTATACTGAATTATTTAAAGAGTTTCACGACGTTTTTTCCTAGTGTTTGACGGTCTTTCTTTTATAACACATGGCATAATTCCCTCCTTTCCCATGCATTTGGAGAGAAAAACCGTGTGTGTTGAGGTAGAAGTAGTTGATGCGCCTCTCGACTACAATATTTTGTTAGGGCGGAGTTGGACCTACGCTATGAGAGTGGTTGTATATACCATTTTCCAGGTCTTATGTTTTCCTCACAAAGGTTGGATCATAATCATTGATCAGTTATCCTTCTTCGTCCTAACCCTTCATCGAGGGAATCCATGGTCCCAGTGATTGACAACCCGCAGCCAAGTACCATCAACTTAGGTGCAGGATTGTTTCCATATCTAATGGGGACTTTTGAGGATATGTCAGGAATTGACCCATGTATACTAGAACATGAGATTACAACTTACCCCAATGCTAATATTGTCCGGCATGATCTTCTCCCAGTCAATCCTCGCAAGGTAGTGACAATCAAGGATGAGGTAGAAAAACTCATCAAGGTTGGTTTCATCTATCCAGTGCAATTGACAGAATGGGTGTCAAACCCTGTTCCTATCAACAAAAAATAAGGTATGATTTGCGTGTGTATGGAATTTCATGATGATTTGAACAAATCCTACCCGAAAGATAATTTTCCAACCCCAATCATTGACCAGATTGTCAATGAATGTGTGTTTTGTGAGGTATTTTCTTTTATGGACGGTTTTTTCGAGTACAAATAGATTCAGATCAAGCCCGAAGATCAACATAAAATGGTGTTTATATGTCCTTGGGGTACATTCGCATACAGGAAAATGCCTTTTGGCCTTAAGAATGTTGGAGCCACTTTTCAGCAGGCCATGTCGTTTTCCTTCCATGACCTCCAACATATAGTCGAGGCATATCTTGATGATCTGGCATCATGTTCTCGTAAGAGATCCGATCATCTCACCCACTTACGACATATATTTGAGAGGTGTCTCTACTACCGGATTCGCCTTCATCTGAATAAATGTAGCTTTTGCGTAATGTCAGGTCGCCAACTAAAGGGATCATGGTCAGTCCTCTGAAGGTTGAGTCAATAGTTCAATTGCATCCCCCGTGCACAATCCCCCAGCTTCAAAGTTTACATGGGAAAGATAACTTTCTTTGGCATTTTGTTGCCAACTATGTTGAGATTACTAAAGGTTTTATGCATCTCTTGAAGAAATGGGTCCCATTTTTTGGGATGAAGCATCCCAGCACTCTTTCAAAGAGTTAAAATGTGCTCTGACATCTGCCCCTCTGATCAATCCTCTAGATTATGGAAAGGATTTATTGTTGTATTTGGCTTCCACAGAGTCTACTATTGGCATGGTCTTGGTCCAAGAGGATGATACACTCGAGGAGAATATTATCTAATATCTTAGTCGAGGCTTGGTCGGACTAGAACTCAACAACACCCATGTTGAGAAACTCGTTTTGGTAGCTATCCATGATGTCCAATGATTCTGTCATTACATCTTACTCCGAAATACCACCGTCATAGAATTCGTGAACCCTTTTCAATATGTGTTGACACGACGGGTCATCGGTGAGAAAATCAATTGATGGATAGTCATCCTGCAAGAATTTGACTTTGATTTTGTGTCGGGGAAATCTAAAAATTCATTGGTCTTTGTTGAACTAATTTCAAAACTTTCGATCGAAAGTGGTAACAATTTGCTCAAAGAATCATTGATCAATGGGGATATTTTCCTTGTTGCATCTTTCGACCCTTGCTATGGATATATACTTGTGTATATTCATACTTTGAAGTTCCCTTCCTCTGTTTCTCGCGATGAGTGTCGGCGAATATGTCATCAAGCATGGAACTATATTATCATCAATGATACTTTATATCAACGAGGATTTGATTGCATTCTCAGTCATTGTCTCACGCACAAAGAGGTTGAGATTGTGTTGAATGATTGTCAGACTAAGAGGTTGATCTTGTCATTGAATGATTGGCACTCGACGAGTGAGAGTTGTATGGTTCCTCTCCACTCATCTCAATACTCTCTCATCCTCTCCAGTTGGTGGTCCTCCCACGGCTACTCGTCCTCTTGTTTCTATTGGTCTAGAATCCTCTCAAGGACAACTCCTGGTCCTGGCGAAGTCGAATGGTCATATTGGTCCCACGCCTATTTATAATATATTACTAAGTTGGTACTTTGACGTTACCATAAAAAAGGATAATATTTAAAACACTAAAAATAAAATAACTTTAAAATGTGAAGTAATGTGTACCTATCTCTCTAATCTCCCATTCTACTCCTGCCTAAGTTTTGAAGATCTTGAAGTTGTTTCTAGAGCTATGAAGTTATCACATCCAACCACAGGCATTGATGTTTACTGAGGATGCTTATTATATTGTACTTGTATATCTTCAGATGATTTTGAGATGTAGATCTGTTGTGTATTATTCACGGCTACACTTTATATAGACATTCATATTTTTCTTATAGTCATGATTATTTTATGTGACATGGATCTACAGTGTACTAGATTGTAATCCATGCTTAAGTTTATCCTAAGGATGGGTCTGCCCGCCTCGGAGAGATTATGATTATGAACACTCATCTTGGGATCACTCAACTCAGTACCTTCCCACTGTGTAAAGATATTGTAAAGTATTTGGGCCATCAGTTGATCTTCTGACCTCACACATTAGGGGGCATATTTTATTGTCCAAAAATGCCACATCTATGCATCCAAGACATTGACCCATCCATTTGCATACTTTTCCAAACATACAGTTGAGTTTTCCTTCTAAAAAAACATTGTTTGGATAATGTATGTGCCCTGTTGCACTAATAGCCCGTATACACACGTGTGTTGCATGCTATTTAGCCCGTGTACATGTGCTTGTTTCATGCTAAGTAGCCCGTGTTTACCTCCAAAAGTTGCAAAAATTATAAAAAAATTGCACTTATTTCGGTGAAGTTTACGGGCTATGGAGGGTTTCCTAACCATTTTACCCCTTGTATCCCTTACCCAAATGGAATAACCATATTTTTCTCATATAAAAAGAGGTCTTGGGGAGTCATTTAGAGATATGAACAAGAGAATAAGAAAACTCTTCCAAAATCCTTTCCCTCTCATTGCCCAAGTTTTGCATCTTGTTCTGAGTTTTAGCCTAAGTTTTCCCTCTCAACCATTCTCCATATGCAACCCTTCCTTCTCCCCTTGATGGTATGTTGGTTGTGAGAATTATATGTGGGATTGATTCACTTGGTTCATAGAGCAGTGTTCACAAGCAAAGGTTGTAACCTTTCATATTGAATTTGAATAAAAGAGATTATCTTTGTCCCAAAACCCTATGTGTACATGTTATTGTTAATTTGAGCATTTATGTATATATTTATGATTTTAAGTGATTACTAGAGATTGTATATGTTGTTGAATTTTATTCTTAACCCCTTGCAGGTCATCTTTGGGAGGAGATATGTGATCAAGGAGGCAACAACAAGTGGAATAACTCTACATCAACCATAAGGATTCAAGGTACACTCATTAACCTTCTCTTCTCTGTTTCTCTTATCACTTAGTCTAGATTGTTTTGGGGTAGATTAGAGATAAGTTAGTATTTTAAGGGATTTTTCACTCTGCCTATTCCTTAGACCCAGTTTAGGGGGAATTTCCCCATAGAAGAACTGGCGACTCCACTGGGGATTCTCTCTAGGGTCTTAGCGGGAGATTTTGGTTTCATTTGATTCTTCAGTTTCTTTTGAGTTTTCTGAGTCAATTTGGGTCTCTAGTCACCTTCTAGGTTCCTAGCGGCCTCCCTTGCCTAGTTGTCTGTCCAAAAAAAAATTATTTTTTGAAAACTTACAGAGGTGTATGCGTCCTATATTCTATATAGCATGCGTACATATGTGTTATGCATAATATACAGCCTGCGTACATAGTCGGGCTACTTGTGCACAACATGTGTCTATGTGTTTTGGAAGGGTTTTTAAAAAGGAATTTGTCATTCCTGGAAAGAAGCTCTTTGTTTCTCAAGCCTTCTTGAATTCTTCAGGGTCTCTATTGATTGTGTTTGGTTGGGTTAAAGACTAAGTTTATCTTGCAATTTGTAAAGAACCTTTGTTGTTTATTTATTTCTTTTATTTATTTTTAAGGTTTAGGGTGAACTTATAAGCGTTAGATCCTCTTGTGGATTCCAGTGAATCCATGCTTTCAAGCAGTTTTTTAGGGTATGTTTCAGTCTTCGGTTTGTCTTCTCTTTCCCTTGTTTGTGCTTTGAAAAACGAAAAAATATCATTTACGTGTGATTTTATTTTACAAGCATTCAAAAATAAAAATAAAATTGTTGTTGCATTTAGTTATGCATTTTTGCTTGGTATTTGTAGCAGAGGTTGTTTATTACAAAAGAAAAGAGTTCCATTTCCAAAGTTCCTTCTACATTATTTCCTCGAAAGTTTAGTAGTTTGCATTTGCATTGTGAAACGAAAAGCGCATTCTAGGAAACTTTTTTCATTTTAGGATCTTAGACTATATTTCAAAAAGCTTGCACATAAAAAGTTTAAAATCCATTTTTCAATTGTAGAACGTAGTTTGCTTTCTACACGAATGTTCTAAAGATTTTATTTCTTCTCTTTCGTCTCTTGAAAACACCATAAGTTGCACGTTTGTACCCTTTTGAGTAAATCAAACCACTTAAAATCAACGATTAACACTAAAATCAACTAGACTTTTGTTTGTTGTTTTCAAATTTATGTGGTGACGGGTTTCAAAGATATTTTCTAGATATTCCACAGTTTGTGCCATTTTTTCATCGTTGTTTCAAGCACCCCAACAATATGAACAGAGACGGTGGCTTGGAGGTAAGTAGCTTTTGGCACCCATTAATCAACCAACTATGGGACCCTCATAGATCAAGTTTGAACAATCAGGTATGACACCTACCTTTTTCTTTTCTTTTCTTTGCATGTTTTTGTTTTCTTTATGAATTAGTTCATAGGTGTAAAGGTCTAACTAACCTAGTCTTATTACTACTATCAATTATTATTTATAAAACCTTGTTACTATATATATTATTACTTAAGTTCTATATATCCTAATCATATAAATCCTAATCTTATAAACCCTAAGCATAAGAATCCTCCTACTACATATATTAACATTATTATGTATCCTAATCATATTAAAACCCTAATCATATGAAACCTTATTACTATATATATTAATACTTAGTTTTTATTTCCCA
>SNQJ01S0019017.1:18218-39926 GCA_010110895.2 Picea sitchensis | reverse complement strand
TTAGTTATGATATCCATGCTTAGGTCATTATTAATTATTGTTGTTTGTTTTTATTTTTTATTATTTTTATTATTTTTGTTTCTATTTTTTGTCTAGCTCTTAAATTAGGGTTTATAGATAGTCGACATGTTTAATTTCTGAAAATTGTCATGCATCTCAAGTATTAATTGACTAGATCAACAACCTTTCATATTTGACGATTAGTCATGACGATGAATCCCGATTTAGATTCGAAACGTTGATGACAAAATGGCATAGACTTTTTTTTGTAGGGTTCACCAAGTAGTCTAGGATTTAGGGCCTTGAAATAGGTGTGGAGAGGAAACTCTTCAAGGCGGCTTAAACAAACATAAGATTCTGTGATAGCAAGTGTGAAATTCCAGTTTCGTAAGAGTTAGTCGGGACCCCCCTCTAACACAAGGGATAAACATGAGGTTGTGTGAGGATAGGTAGAGGAGATAACCCCTCCAAAGTCAGACCAAACGTAGTGGGTATTGTATATTGAGGGGCATTCTTTGGATTTTCATTGATTTCATTTAACTAAGGAGCTTCCTGGACCTTGAATCCGTTCGAGATCCTCAGTTGTCTTCTGGATCATTTGCCTTTAGTACCCTTGAAAGGCTTCAGAATTTGTTATCCTGCTCATTATGATCATCCCAATTGTTGATTGTACCCACTTGGTGACTGAATGCGAGCTGGAAACCTAGTTCCATGGATCGGACTTTGCAGAGTATACCCAGAGAGTATTTCCATGTTCAAGTTACACTTGCACCGGTAAGTTGCTTGAGTGTCGATTGGCATAGTTGTTCTTCCTACCAGTCAGTTGATTACTTGATTTCCCATCAGGAAATTTTTAGTGTGTGCTCTGTGTTTCACGCTAGATTAACCTTAGAGTGTCAATTGATCATTTCACAAGGTGGAAGACCAACAGCTCTGCCATTCGCGTAGGCTTTAGGGCCTGTCGCCGATTACTTTGTATCCACCTCCACCACCACTAAGGCGTAGGCTAGAACAAGAGGTTTCATTTGAAGTGACCCGGCCATAAGAAACTATACCTGATCCTGCTCCTAGAGAAGACTTTCCTGCACCGGAGGAGTCCATCGTTTATGACCTCGAAGCTGAAGACTTTAGGCTTGAAAACCCTCCAAACATGGATTTATCAGCGTCACTTCTTATTCAGATAGTCCTTCCTGAGGTGACTTCACCTGAACGTCATTTCATTAGACGAGCGGAAATGGAAGCGACTAGTGCTACCTCTTATGGGATTCCTCATACTCCCATCTCGTCTTCCATGGGATGAGGTGTCATGCCACCTCCATCATATTCACCTATTAGGACTATGGTTGTCTAGACACCCATAGCTTTGGGCAGGGGCACAGTCCCCTCCATGACTATGACCATTGTTCCCTCTATTCAGAACATGTATGGCGCTTTCTTTTTGTATGGAATGTCAGGTTTCGAATCTAGTTCAACCTTAACCTACTCTACTCTACAGAATCTTAGTATGGGGGTAGGTATTTATAATTCTCCCTTACAAGGACCTTTCATGGGCACCACTTCCCTGTTTAACATTATCCCTTACAGTGGGGGTCATATCCCTTCTTTGTCCCCTTCGCTTGGAGGTCCTTTCCAGCAGCCATTTCGGCTTAACACCAACTCTAGTTTGTTCAGTGGAGGGAGTCATGGGCCTCAGTCCTATATGACTATGGTAGGCTCTATGCCTTTTTATTTGTTTTGTACATTTGGAAACAATACTTTCTCTTCGTTCTCTTTCTCGTAAGGGGGAAACCCCGTCTTTGGTCAACCAAACCCTCTGCAAGGATTTGTTCCTTCATAGGGAGCAATGAGAGGAGTTTACTCCTCACAAGGTCTTGGAAATCCCTGGCAGGGATCATTTCCTTCGCAAGGGATGTCGATTGAGGGAAAACCCTCCCACACTCAGTGGAACCCCTGGCAGGGTTTAGTACCTATTCTAGGAGGGTCAACTGGGGGAATCCCCAACCAAGGTCCTTGGAATACCGTGCAGGGAGAAATCCCTACACAAGGTATGTCATCCAACTATGGGAATCTGTTGATGATGCAGAATCAAGCGCAAACTCATTTTACTGGCCAGGGCCACCATGGTTTCTACCAAAAACCTGTCCAACAGGAAAACTTTTCTTGAGAACCTGGTGCCAGTCAAAATTTAGGCCCCTCTTCTCCTTTAAATCCACCACAACCTAGACTACCTTTCCTGGCAACTCTTCATTTTCCATACTTTTCAACATTGTTGAATGATTTGATCTGTCATGATCCGCATTGGCCCCCCATGCCGACTAAATTTCCCTCACACATCCCTAAGTTTGAAGGCAAGCCTAGAGAAGATCCAGGTGATCATTTTACCACATTTCATTTATGCTTCTCATCCAACTCATTGAAGAATGACTTCAGTCAGTTGTGTTTATTTCAACGCACTCTTATAGGGTGTGCGGTGAAATGGTATATCGAGCTCGATAACTTGAAGTATGGTTACTTTAACCTAAGTCCCCAACCTGAAGGTCGAGCATTTGTGATATGGCATATTTTTCTTGTTCATTAAGCCCCCAAGTGTAAAGGGAGGACTTTTCCTTATCGATAAGAATCCCCATGTCTTTGAAAAAAAAAAACAGAGTTCATCTAGATGCTTCACATAACTGAAAGCACTTCACAGAAAATTAGAATATCGTCTACAAATAATAGGTGAGAGATAGATATTGTGGGGCTAACAACTATACCTTTCGACCAACCACATGCTACAGCATCCTTCAAGAACCTTCTAAGACCCTATCCTAAGTAGATAAAGAGGAGGGGGAAGAGAGGATGGCCATGCTTGAGTCCTCTTTCCTCTCTGAAAAAGGGAGTTGTTTATTTGTTTATAACTAAAGAAAAGGATGACAAGCTAATGCAGTCTAGAATCTAGCTTACAACATAGTGGCTAAAACCCAAATGGATGAGAAGAAGCTTGATGTAGAGCCAAATTACCTTGTCAAATGCCTTGGATAGGTATACTTTGAAGGTGATATCTCTTTTATTTCCTGAGTGGATGAAGACAAGACCTTTTTGAGATAGTCCAATTGCTTCATGGATCCAATGACATCTTAGGAAGTCAAAATGTTGTGGGGAGATACAATTGGAGAGGATGTATTTTAACCTTCTAGATAATAGCTTACAGATGATTTTATATATGTTGTTGTAGAGTGAAATAGGCTAGAACTGATTAAAATATTTTGGGTTGTCATATTTGGTAAATGATGCAATGAAGGTAGCAATAAAGTTTGTCGGCATATATCCAAAGTTTATGGAGTATTCCACTAATTTTAGTATTTCATTCCCCACAAAATCAAAGCAGCCTGGATAGACCTCCATGGGGAGTCCATCAAGAAACCGGTTCTTGTCCTTCTGAAAGTTGTGCAGTACATCTAGGAGCTCTTACTTGGTGACTTGCTCATTTCCCTCTTGATCTATACAACTTGGAAAATGGTTGACAACATTTAATATGGCATCTAATATTGTTGCTCTTGTGTCTGCCTTGAACAAAGTTTAGAAATGGAGGGTCCCTAAAGTTGGTAAGTTCGATAAAAGAAGTGGCTTTGGTATGGTTTTCTCTGTCAAATTCCCAAATGGTATTGATATACTTCCTCCTATTTTCAAACTAATGGAAGAACTTAGTGTTTTTGTTGCTTGCTTGAAGCCAGATACTACTACTCTTCATTCTCCACTCTTTCTTTCTATTTGGGACAATATTTCTTCTATACTCCTATGGACATTTAATCTCATCCTTTTGTTGGTCCAATAGTGTGTCTTGTCCATTCCCCTCATGGAATTGTTGCATATTGGTTTCAATCTCAATTAAATCATTTTCTTCTCTCTTTTTTCTTTCCTTGTTCCAAGATTTCATTGCTTCCTTTTCCCTTTTGAGATTAGACAGAAATTAAAGAGGAGGGGATTCCATCGAGGATGAATCATAAGTTATCCAATCAACCTTGATCACTTCTACAAAGGAGGGGTATTCCAACCATGAAATTTTCAACTTAAAGGCCCTAGCTGTCAAATTCCCAAATGGTATTGATATACTTCCTCCTATTTTCAAACTAATGGAAGAACTTAGTTTTTTTGTTGTTTGCTTGAAGCCGATACTACCACTCTTCATTCTCCACTCTTTCTTTCTATTTGGGACAATATTTCTTCTATACTCCTATGGACATTTAATCTCATCCTTTTGTTGGTCCAATAGTGTGTCTTGTCCATTCCCCTCATGGAATTGTTGCATATTGGTTTCAATCTCTACAAATCATTTTCTCTCTTTTTTCTTTCCTTGTTCCAAGATTTCATTGCTTCCTTTTCCCTTTTGAGATTAGACAGAAATTAAAGAGGAGGGGATTCCATCGAGGATGAATCATAAGTTATCCAATCAACCTTGATCACTTCTACAAAGGAGGGGTATTCCAACCATGAAATTTTCAACTTAAAGGCCCTAGGAGATTTAACCATTAAAAGGGCCAAATCCGGGACAATGGGATATGATTCCCAGTCCCTCCAAGGAAACCCATTTTCAAATATGGATATTTTCTTCTAAAAAGGATTCAAAGATGAGAAATCGATCAAGTTTTTTGGCCACCCCCGCCTCCCCTAGACGCATGTTTCTCCAAGTGGGGGAGAGCTTGGTTGATTGAATATCATATAGCCTAGATACTTTCAAACTAATTGTGCATTCGATCCAAAAATTTCACTGGCTTCTAAAGTAAAATTGAAATCCCCTCTAATCACAACATGTTCATCCTTTAACAAAAAGTGTTAAAATATGAGATCCTATAATTTTTTTCAATCTGAGTATGGCCTGTAAATATTTATGCACAAAAATTTCAAGTTCAGTTTAGTCAAGAGGAGAGAGGTTCCCAGGTCGGCCTAGATAGTCTAGGAGTTTTTTAGGAGCAAGGAGCTCTTCTTCCAACCTATGAGAAGTCCCCCTAATCACCCATGAGCATCTGTGGCTAGAAAATCCTAGCCTGGCAATGCTGAAGAAAGGATTTGTATATCTCTATCCCCTTCCACCATGGTTTCTTGTAAGAGTAGGATTGATGTATTGTGAATGTATATCAACATTTTAATGACAAATTTTTTGCAAGGATTGGCCAATCCTCTACAATTTAAACAGAGAATAATCATGATGGTACCTTCCCTAGGGAGTTTTCTCTAAGGGACCTAATGAGAGATCTCTATTTTCTCATATGATCTTCCAAATTTGTTTATTTTTGGACTAAGGATAGAAAACATTTCATGCCTAAATGAGAGGGATTTATCTCCTTGTCATCAAAAAAGACCATCCCACTTTCCACACCTTACAATAGAGAGTTCAAACCTTTAGAATTGGATCGAAGGTTGTATTTAAGTTCAAGAATAATTGAATAATTAGACTAAGCAGATAGCACGACTGAGGGAGTTGGGGAAGGATCTCCTATATAGGTCACAGAGGGGATTTCACTGAACTGGTTGAAAGGAGATATAAGGATTAAAGTTTAAGGATTGGGATTGGAGAGCCCAGAGAGACTCAAGAGAAAATATTTGTTTAAAATCCCTTCAACAACAAAGTTTACAAGTCTTAAATATATAAATTGTATATCCAAATCATCATAATGGGAAATAAGAAGAGAGAGGAAGTTTGTCTTAGCCTTGTTCAGGGAGGCTTTTGTTGACCTTAGTCCTTCCTGGTTGAGAAGACTAGGGTCGAGTAGAATCTCCACCCTCTGTTTGTCTGATAGAGTGGAGGCAGAAAACTTCTTAGGCAAAGGAGATTCCTTTGGGGTAGGGTCTAGATTCTTATCCTCCATGAACTTCTTCACCTACATCTTGTACCTTGCAACCTTGGTGTATTCCATAATTAGGTGGTCATAGGAATGGAATCAGCCACACTTGAAGGGGATTTATCCGTAGTCTAATTCATGTCGAAAGACTGCATTCCCCCTCTTGATAGTTATGGAGTCTGCCAACCCTCCTGAAATATTCAGCCCAACCAAAAGATGTGGCATACCCATATAACTAGTATAGCATAAGGTGAGGTATGATTCATAGTAGAATCCCAATATATTACCTATCTCTCAAAAAAAATCCTCCAACCAGAAGATTAAACGGAGACCCAAGAGATGAATCCACACCAAAAACATTACAAGCTTCTTTGACTTGGCATCAAAATCTACTTTCCATTTTTTGAGAAAGAGGGATTGTGACCCCTGGGTCTATCGAGAGAGGAGTATCTTATTTTAATCCACCCCTGAGTTCAAAACCCAAACCATCATTTCTTCGGTAGCCTACTTATGGGCTCATACCCTATGAGGGTTTTAAAATTTTCCAATGTCCATCGCTTCGGAGTACTCACCGACATTCATTTGGTCACAAAATTGTTGACCAGGTTTACATCCTCCATGTGCATGATTTCATTGAGCTTTATCCCTTCTCCAAGGATCATATTTGTTTCCTCCACCTTGTGCTTGATGCATTTTCAATTCCTCCTCTAGCCTTCCATAGCTCCTAACAATGGTCTCTCGAAAATAGGGTTTGAGTTCACTATGGAAAAAGAGTCACTCATCAAATCATTTGTGAGATTTTAATCAATGAACCCACCACTTTGAGAAGTTGCATGGCTCACTTCAAAAATAAATCAATGTCTAGTGCCATTTTCCTTCCCTTACTCTCCATCATCATGTCGATGGGTGCGGCGTGGAGACTAGTAGAATTCATGAGTATTATCCTCCACATCATCGAAGAGTGAGATGACAACCAAATATCTTGATGAGAATGGTTCATGTGATTCATCATTAACATTCATGCCTTCAAAAAAAGTAAAATCATTGGATAAAAAGGGGGAAGCCCCAGTCTTGTACCCACCTAAGGGATCTAAACTCCAAGCTCCTGAATGATTGATACTAGTACCTCCAAAGTTTCCTCTTCTAGTGTCTTATCTCTCAATTGATGGAATGGTGCAATAGAGTGATCATCATTTCTGTAGGTTATTTTTAGCAAGGACCAAATCGATCGACCCTCCTAAGGGTCCTCTGAATAATCGATAATCTCCTCGTCCATTCCTGTGTGGTTTACTAGTGTGGATCCAAGATGAGATGGAGGATACAACTAGACAATATTGGAACTCTAAACCCTGGTCACCAGATTAACCAGTGTTATAGACTCTAAAATTTTTGCAAACCCTAATGACAGATCCTGGTCTCATTAGACACACCAGTTTATATCACAATTTAACCAAGTTATCTTGTTTGATTAGATAAATTACTAGCTATTATTTTCAGTGGATGGTTATACATGTTTTATTAATTATTTCTATCCTTTTTTTGTTATCTGTTTATGTCATCTAATGTATGATGCAAAATGGGATTATTTATGTAATCAAAGTAGATATGATGGCAAATCATGGTGTTTTGTTTACACAATTTTCATCTCTTTCTAAATTAAAATAGTTTCAATTTTCTTGAAAATTATATTGCAACAATATTTCTCCATAGAATTAGTTCTTAGAGAATTAAATCAACATATCTCTTTCATTTACTGTTCCCGATGGTTATCTTTTAGTAATAGATTTCTTCAAACCCTTTAGATTAGTTTTATTTCTCGAATTGAACATATAAATTATAAAACATAAAAAGAACAAAAAGATACTTTTGAACTGATTCATAAAATCCATCGAATAGTTGTTAGACCATTAACCCGGAGGATTATTCCATTCTAAAAAGGGAAGAGTCTAATTGGGCCTCTTCCTTGTGTTTAATCCCTACTATTGAGAGTTGGGAATCCAACCTCCTCAACAAAACCCTGGGTTTGCAAGGGTTTCCTTCCTTATATCGGGAGTTTAAGGATGTGAATAATCAACTCATATACATGTCCCACCATGGTTTATGACATTGATCAGTGGATTCTCGACCTCTACAATGTACCGAGTTTCTAAATTCACCAAGTTTGTGTTCCTCTACCTTGATAATTTTTTCCCATTTATTTATTAAGTCAAGGTATTCTTTAGTCACATGGCCCATGGCCCTAAAATGGTCGCATCTTACCCTCCTTGGATACTGGCAATATCGAGATATATGTTTGATTTCATCACAGTCGTAACATTTGATGGCGTTGGCATGACCAACATTCTTGCAACCTCTATATCCTTATTTGTAGCCTCCTCTGTAACCCCCTATGTAAGACCCTCTCCCTCATGTGCCTTAGAATTCGCCTCCTCCTAGAAGGATCTCCTCTCAATCCACTTTTACAATTCCTACAAGGCATAATGGTTATCTATTATGCAAGTATTTTCACTACAAAAGTCACAGAGAATGGTGGTTGGGGAAGAAGTATACTTATGCAACAACAGGTAGAGATGTGGGGGTGGACATAAGTCCCACAAATTTCATAGTGTTTTTTTTCCACATTGCTTGGAAACCTGGTTGGTAGAAGAAGCGCCAGGTTGGGGGTCACAACTCTCACTCTTATCAAAGGACAATCGTTCACCACATGACCTTCCATTATGCACACAATGCACTAGAACAACTCCCTTTTGGTATTGGTGTGGGAAATTTCGTAAATTTTCTCTATCAAGCATGATAGTTGCAACTAGAAATGATAAAAGTTAGTCATTGCACTAGTGAGGGCATGGTTGTAATCCTTACTCTTGTTTTACCTGGATACCCATTCATCAAATCAATCCCCATTGCATATGCCAAGGCATCATGTTGGGTGTTCTATTGTTGTTGTGTCAATGACACTCTAATCTATGGAAATAGTCCTCGAATTAACTACTCCTTATGTTGAGTCCCATGGATCAGGAATGAAATCATGTTGTTTAGGTTCTGGAAATGTTAATCATACTCCCAAACACTCTCACTAATCATTTTTTTATCTCCTTTGCCTCAATGTAACTATGTTGCTCCAATTTTGGCCTCTTAAATTCTGCTAGAAATCATGCTTTCACTTTATCCGTAGCTTTGGGTGTACCTTGAGTACAATTTTGGATGAATTTTGTGTATCATTATAGAGCCCTTCCCCTTAATATGGTTCAGAACTCTACTAGTTTGGACTATGGATTAGGGACCCATTTTTCCCTCTATGTTAGTTCACACCTTTTTTCCATCTAGATTAGTTGACATAGGAACCAATGCTACTCTACATCACAATCATATTTCCTGAAAACTCAGGAAGGCACATTGTTGAATTGTCGACTTCTCTAGCCATGTTACCTAACAAATCACTAATTAAAAGAAATCCCTTGGGGCCTATTTGACTAATTGAAAAAACTCATCCTCCTAGAGTAGAATTAAAGTTTATTATTGCACCTCTGTTTCTACCAATGTTATTCCCTCTACTCAGTTCTCCACCACTACTATTCTTGATTCCATTGTTAGTAGGTGCTTGTAAACTAGAACTAGAAGATAGATTAATGGTTACCTCAATATTTTCAATATGTGTGAGGGGTAGTATTTTTTTTGGGATAGCTTCACTGTCCTTGGGCTATACCATTTATGTCGCTTTCCTGTCTTTTTTTTTTTTTAAATAAGAACACGTCATTGAGAAACTCTCCTTATTGTGGCACGATGATTGTGCTCTTCCCAATGGTTTAATCTGATTTCTTCTCAAATGAAACTCCCTGGTATATGGACCCCAATTAGTCTAAATTAATATAATTTCCTGCTTCTTTCACTCCACCTATCAACACTCCCTAAACATTGCTTCTCCCTCTAGTTCGCTCCCCAAACTCTACTCTGCTACCAATCTGTGTTCCTATAACCATTTTCTTACCTTTTCTCATCACTTCAATAACTCCTTTGATTCCTTTAGGTGCAATTCCATGCTCCCTTCCCTATTCATTGTCTCCCTTCCCACCCCTATCTTCAATGAACCTCCTTCATCGTGTTCAACCATCTCTTATCAATTATTGCATCCCTTCTCAATACTCTTTGTGATCTCTCCAGAACGTGTTCTTCCTCCATGGTATTAGTTCCCTTATATTTACTCACGTTTACTAACTTTGTTCCAAGTCACCCCCGTGCATAAATATTTATACCATCATAGTTGTCGAGTTGAAGGGCATATAATCCTCTTCCACCATGAACATTTTCACCCAAGTTGCAACCTCCTTCACTCGTCTTCTATGAGACCCCTTCTTGAACCACTCTTTTACTCTTGGAAAAATAGGTTCCTCTCTATTATGAACTCAATGGTGTATGATTCTACAATTGTTTTCATCCAAAATTCAACAACCCTTGAAATGTTGTAATCGAACCTTTGTTGTGAAACTAGGTTCTAAATATTCCACTAGATCTCTCTCCTCCTTTTCTAGTTCGATTACATATACTTCCTTAGTCTCTTAAGCCAATTGAATATTACCACTGAAAACTCTAACCATAATAATTCATAACTATCATGATTATTGTGCATCCATTAGGATTGGTCACCCTTAATGCATTATTTCTCAAAGTAGTCAATTTGTTGGAACCACCAATACTTTATGTAGCTTTAGGTTAGCTCACTAGTCATGCTACTAGAACACCATACACCTGATGAAGGGTCCCAGACCAGGGTCCACATTGATGTCCAACAAAATGGGTTTGTTGTAGTCTAATTTATAGCATAGTTAATCTTCAAGAAGGGGAAATTCTCACTTCAAGCAATGTTCCAAGACTTAAACACTATATGGGGCTCGCGTAGTATGGTTATCATCATTGACACTCAATACAATAGACACGATTTTCATCAGTTCTCATGCCAAACATTATCCACCATATTTCCACTCATATTAATGCACTCAAGGACTATTAGACCATCATAAGTAATATTATCATCCCACTTATATGCGTAGCATAGACTAGATCAAATAATGTTCATTCATTAGCACAGTTAAGGAGTAAGAGTAAAATACATCATCACCATACAGAAGGAAGGCAAGAAAAATTGAATGGGGGATTCAATCCATTAATATCCATGAACCAATACATTTACCATAGTGGTTCAAGGCTACCACAACTCAAAGTACATTCCATAGAATGGATTACTACCTCAACCTTGACCCTGTTATAAATCTTGACACCCATATATCCTCTAACTCTCATCTATCCTATGCCTTTACAATATATATTGTTGCACCTAAGGGTAGGAAGGTACATTGAAAACTATGTAGAGTTGGTTCTTCCAATCTCAGCTTGATGGAATTTTTGTTATCTACTACTTCAACCATGTGCTTTCCTCCTTCGGCCACTTTGTTCTTCGTCCCCTGAAATATTTCCTATGTCTCCAATCCCAGTCTTCCTTCCAAGCCAACGTCGCTTATTTCTCCCAACGATCTATGCTCCATGTAGTGCAACTCTTAGTTTGTTCTACTTACTGAGTCTACATCACTATGTCTTTCCTACATTTGCAACATGGATTTTTCCAAAATTCAAAACGAGGGGCCCAACAAATAGAACCATGTTATTTGAACATAATGCCTTTTACTTTTATTCCTCGAGTGGTATGCTTGTGTGGGTTGATATAATAGACATTGTCTTACCACCAATCGATTTAGTGTCCTATCTTGTGGGATGTGAAATAATGAGTATGCAAAAAACCAATATATTATGAATGTATCTCGCTTATAGAGTTTTGGTTGTATTCCCTTTATTAAGATTGTGTGTAACCTTCTACCGAGGTCCCATGGAGATGGTGGGTGGATTGTTTGGTGGATTGTTTCCATCCCTCACACTATGACCATCTTGAGCGATATGTTCAATATATTGTTTCCATCTAGAGCAACTAGAACTATGCAGTAAAAGAAGAGTTTGAAGAAGTCCCTTAATCTCTACAATCCAACCCCTTTTATGAAGAAAAGTTAGTGTGTTCTACAAAGTTGTGTCAGGTCTTGTGAGTGGATGATATACATCGAGATTTAGGTGTTTGAATTCACTTTATCAATATTAGGGACAACCCAATGAAGGTCTTCTTCAAATCTTTGGAAATCAAAGACGTTGAAGAACTATCTACCCTTAAAATTGTGAGTGGTTGAACCACATACTAGGAGGTGATTAAGTGTGAATTTTTCTCCCACTACACGATGGATTCCCATGCCTAAATACATTGATAGAGGAGGGAGGGGAGACCATGCAACATTTCATTAATGTTATTTTGGTCAAGGGGAAAAAATGACAAAAGAGGGAACGTGATAAGGGATTATTTATGGACGCATTGATAGATGCCCTACTAGAAATGTCACAGGATGGAATGCTTGGTATGGATGGATTCCCATGTGAATTCTACGAGGTCATGTGGGAGTTTATCGGGCCAAAATTTATTCATGTATATAATGAGATTTGATAAAATAATATTCAAGCAGTTACATTTATCATAGTTTCATCAAGTTCGTCCCTAAGGAGGTTGTTCAAGTGTTGATAACATACTAGAGGATAAACACATTTCTTAACACTTCATATAAGATTTTAATCCAAGGCTCAGACCTACATTTGAATCATATTTTACCTAAGGTTTTGCAACCAAAGAAAACAATTTCTATTCAAGGGTGTTACATCTTGGGAAACATTATCATTATTTGGGAAGGCATGGAGTGGGATCAAGCCTTGAGTCGGGATGTTTATTTCACTAAAGTTGACTTAGAAAAGGACATGATTGGATGGAATGGCCTTTTATACTTGCAATGGTCAAGACTTTGGGCTTTGGATCCTTTTTTATTATCTTATTTGAAATACTACTTGTTGAGGCCTCTCCCCACCTCTCTATGATCAAAATAAAGTCTAAGGAGGTGGGCCTTTTTGTCTACATCAAGCAAGGTTTCCAATTTCTAGAAACATTATATATCCTTGATATCGAAGCATTAGGTTATTTTTTATGAAAAAAAATGGGGAAGGTTTGTTTAAAGGAATCGTGTTTCGTGAGACTAACATTGGCTAACTATGGAATTACCACTTTATTGATTACTACTTCTTGACCATTCTTAAAGAGTAACCTCCTATGAGAATACAATGGAATACCTCAATACCTTCTATCTTGCATTTGTTGCCAACATATAGTGTCATAAACACTTTTCTACAAGTAGAGTCAATTACCATTGCCAAACTTTCTAGCCTCTCAAAATTAAGCTTGGGTTCAACCAAGACAAGCATTTAAGTTATGGGCATCCCTTCTATCATTTCTAGGTCTTGCCTAAAGATTGTGTAAGGTGGTAGTGCAGAGGGTAGATAATAAGGTTGAAAAACGGGTCAAGAATCACTTGGAATTAGCAACAAAATTTTAAATATGTACCAAAATCATGGCAGTGAACCATGTCTACTACTCCTTATGTTTGTTTCCCTCCAAACAAGACACCAACACTTGGAAATTGTATTTGAGGCAATAATTCAAATGTAAAATGCTTCCATAAAGTTAACTAGGACCCTTTCTACACTCCACATGAGTTGGTTGACATAGGTATCATAAACAAATGGATTCAAGTCCATTCTCTTTGTGACAAGTCGATAGTGAGGGTCATTAGTGGGAATGGGCCCCATAAAGTATTTCTTAGAACATCAAATCTACCAAGGCACCTTGCTTGGTAATAAGGCTTGATGAGACATATCTTTCCAAACTTTGATTGTCACCCTATTAAGGTGAAATTTGTTGGCACTTTTGTTTTTCAAAATGTTTAGAAGGCATGCCAAAGTCTATTGAGCCATTTTTGTCTTCGAAGGATCTCTCCTTTTGTTTGAAATTTTCCTTCAACCATCTTTTTTTTATGGTGGCATCCTCTTATGTTGCAGAAAGGAGTAACCTTGATTGAATGAACTTGACTTTTGACCCTTAAATTATTTTTAAAATGCATCCAATAAGAGAATGACTTACTTAATATATAGACGAGGGAAAGGATACCATGGATATATCTCAAATGAAGGTTCAACCCAGGCACTATTAATAAGTTTATCTTGAAAGGGGTACATAAACTAATTCCAAGCCTAGTGGAAGGGTGTGAGATGGGGTAATGCTAAACCTTCACTATGTATTAGAAAACCCTTTGTTATAAATGGCTTTGTCTCAAGCCTATGCTATAAGTTTAGCTAAACAAACTCTATAAGTAGATTAAATCTATGAAAAAGACTTGGTTATTCAATCTAAGGAGCCTTTGTAAGCTAGTCTTACAACAACAAAAAAGCTATGTTTGCACGCCACTTACTTATGGAAGGTATACCAGTAAAGAAAAGAATTTCTTACCTCAGACTTCCAAACCCACGATTCCCTCAGTGCGAGCAATCCAAGACCTTAAAGAATCTTTTTTGGTTCTTTCCTTTAGCTAAATATACATGGGCTTGGGTTGATTAAGTTTATTAATACTACCTCCCAACTTCCATAACATGGAACAATGCAATGTTAGGTGATATATTACCTTGGGATATTAATTTTAGCACATTATATATGCTTGTGTGCATTGAAGTTATCTATTTTACTTGAAAGCGATATAATGATGTGATTTTTAATGGAAGTGAGCCATCTTTCATTTCCACTTCCTGTGATAATGCAATAAAACATACCAGCCTATGCTTATAGGTCATAGTGTATCCCCACAAGATATAAATAAATATGAGCGACCTATGACTACTTCTAGAATTCAAAAATAAGGCCCTGTGAATGATGTGTTGGTGGCCACCTAGCCACTCTTGGAACCAATGAGTGTAATGACACCAAAGTGGCTACCATTGAGTTGGAAAATGATTTTGAAAGAATAAGGAATGCGCTTGAAACTAACCTCCTCCCTTGACTACTAATTGGAAACAATTCTTGACTCTAATCCTTGCTATCTTGGAGTTTTTTTAGTGCGAAAAAATTGATTAAAAACCAAGCCTTATGAATTTTCATTTTTGTCACTACCCAGGGAGTTGAAACGTAAATGCATTATTGGTATCAAAAAATCATCTCACATAGTACTTGAACCAAGCTTTTCCCATTGTAGTAAAAAAATAAAGTGTTATTTTCAAACAACATGATCCTATACATGCTCTCTATAATTCTTTGTTTGATTTTCAAGTAATTGGAGCATGTAAACTAAAGCATCATGGAGTATTTCTCATGAACTTGTTGGTGCCATAGAGGCCAATATTGGATTTAAGTGCATTTTAGGCCACCTTCTCCCAAGGTTATGTGGAAAGGGTGCATACCCTCCTCGTCATCTTGTGATTCTACAATGTTACAATCGCCACACAATAACCATGGGTTTTGCCAATAATTCATTGGTCAACCAATACCATGAAATGGCTCACTCTTTTGCACCATTAGTTAAATACATGTTGGCAAGGTCCAAAATTCAAATCTCCAAATTCATTGTTATCCAAATGAGTGCTTGTGATAATTTTGTCCCCCATCCTATAATAACATATGCAAGGCTTTAAATACTAAGGTAGTAACTTCCCTATTGCCTTTGGCATGTTTTGAAACAAAATAGCAATTACTAGTGAAATAACATTTAAGATCTTTTTGAGTAAAGTGTCATAGATTTTAACTTCCCACACAAATGTAAAATATCAAGACCATGAATCAATTAATCCTTCAAACCATGGATTTTTTACAGGTATTTAGAATCCCCTCGACATTCCACAATGATAACTTCATTAGGGATTGATAACAAGAAAATACATCTATTCATTATCTCCAAGCCTCTTTGATACTACTTATGGATTTAGAGAGACTACATTTTGTAGGTTAGTGTTATGAATCCATTATCAAATGTACGAACCTTAGGTCTTCTTTTAATTCTTCAAAGTTTGAAGTCACTTGAGGTTTCAATATAGGGGGTAGATAGCACACCCTATGACCCACACCTTAAGAGGAACAATGTTAGGTGTAGTTCACCATCTCCTTCCTAGTGGCTGAAGTTGTGTGCTTATTTGGCATCGACGACATGCAACAACTTGGAATGCTAGGCCTTATCAACCTTAAATAACTCATTTATTTGAGAAATCCTTGTTGCCATTTTCACCCATCCTTACTTGTTGTTATTATATTTAGTAGTGCTCCAAGCTTGTGCCTAAGTGATTAGCCAGTAGAAGCAACCAGAGGATCGAGTTTAACCATCAAGTGGTAGTCACATATTATACAGTCTAGACCTCATTTTATAAACATGGATTAAAGAGGTTAATATACCTCATAGATCATTTTATAACTCTATATACATACCAAATGAATACAAACATTTTGGGATCCTATTTTCATAATGAATTGCCTTGTAGATACACTCCCCCCTGGGGTATGGGTTTAAATAAGAAAACAAGCTTGTGACAAATAAACCCTCTAATCAACACATAAATACAATATAGGAAATCAAAAAAATGCAATGGAAGGTCGAAGAACTCCAACCATACAAGACAATTAAGTTGCATTTCCCGATCCACATCAAAGTTCTCAACCCATGGGCTGAAAATGGTATTAAAAATGCAAAACGGAAAAGAGAAAATTTGCAAAGAAAGATATATACCTTTTCTTTTTGCATTAAGTTAAGTTTAACTATAAAATACAAAATGATCAAGGTTGATTGTGTCAACATGTTAAACAATTTTATTTAATAATATTTCTATAAAGTACCTAATGCTTGGCATTTAATGGTTTACTATTTCAACCTCTTTATTCAAGGCACTTCTAGATACATCAATGCCTCCCTATTTAAATGAAAGTGTTCCCACAATCTACTACAGATTTGGGAAGCTTCTTACAAGAGTGTTTGTTAATATACATTTAATACGAGTGAGGATTTTTCCCTCGCATCTTACCAAGTAGTTAGTGGATGTCATTGTGTTGGTGGCTTAAGAGTGAATATCCAAGAGCATGTCTACTTCCAATGGTGGCTAGAAATTTAGAATCTCATGTCATAGATGCTTACAATTCATACAAATCTTACAAATTGAGAGAATAGGTACAAAGAATTGTAAGCTTTGTAGATTCTTTATGCATGTTTCAAGAGTAGATATGTATCTTTGTGGTGAAACCTGCAAATAAGATACAAAGCTTGCAAATTCGTATAAATAATCTACTCTCCATTTATCAGATAACACATTCTAGTATAGGAAAAAGGGTGGAGTTCACACCTGATTTCGTAACCATATCCAATATTCATGGTAACTCCACGATTTATGTTGGTTAGGTAAACCACCAATCTCATTTGTATACTTTCAGTAAATTCGTTGCTAAATATGATTCTACTTTACTACTGACGCATGTTGATGATACTAGTAGATTATGGCATGAGAGATTCGGCCATCTGAACTTCAAATACATGCAAACATGATATGGTTATTGGCTTGCATGGTATACATTTTTCCAAAGGAGTTTTTCAAGGATGCATTCTTGGCAAACATCCCTAGGACAAGTTTAAGAAAGGGAGGGACTGGAGGGCCTCCTCTCCTTTTGAGCTCATTCATAGTGATTTGATGGGATATTTTCCTCATTTTTCCATCAAAAAAGTAAGGTACATGCTTAAATTTATTGATGTTTTATCACAATACACTTGAGTGTATTTTCTCCGGAACAAGTCTGAGGTTTTTTAGCATCTCAAAGAATTCAAAGCAGATGCAGAGACTCAGTCTAGGAGAAATATCAAAATCCTTTGCATAGACAATGGGGGGGAATATGTGAACCAAGATGTCCAACATAATTTTTCATAGGCAGGAATATAGCTGCAACACACTGTACCTTACACTCCACAACAAAACAAAGTATCCAAGAGGACGGATCCCTCAAGGAGATGGTTGTTATAGAAATATTTTCCTCACCCCATGCAACTTGATTAGAAGGCCTTTTCCATTTCCCTATGTAGACTTGAAGTCCCCTTTTTCACTACCCATAGATAAAAATCACATTTTTCCACATATACGCGCCCTAACAGTTATACAGCATGTGTATACGTAGGTTGCGCCATTACAGTCCGTGTACATCGAGTTTGGTGATAAAAAATTAAAAATTGTGTCGGGTTTCCATGTCACGTCACGAGATCCATGATCCTTTACCTTCCATATATTGGAAACATTCTGAATCAGCCCTTCAGTTCCATTTGAAGGCTATAAATGGGCTATATCCAAACCATGGAAAGGGAGAAGAATTCAACTTTTGAGAGCAAAGTTACTCTAGAGAAATTACTCACTTAATATTGAGTCTGCATCCCTTTGTCCTTTAAAGTCTGAACACATTGTTCATCCCCCAAGCTCTTCCCTCTTTGATGGAGAACCTCGTTGTCTCTCTTATATAAGCTTGCCTTTGGTGGAGGATTGAAGTGGTGGAGGTTCAGTTGGAAGGGACTTGGTTTCTCAGTTCTGAGACGTGCTGACACAGAAGTTTGCCACTTGTATACTTATGTTGATCATATTTTAATAGAAATACTCTTTTATCGTCCAATTGATGTCTTGCAAATGTTTGAATTATTGTTCCATGGGTGTATTTGTTATGAAAGTTAATGGATTATGTTATTGTAAATGCTAACTTTATATATTATCACCATATGCTTGTGTATCTTGGTTGTTGAGGACAAGTTGCAGGTATAGAGCTTTGAATTGTGTGCTCAACGATAGTCTTCATCAAACGTCTGGACAAGGTAGGCCATGTATCTTATCTTGATTGTGATTTACATTTATATAGCATACTTGGGATTAGACTTGATTTGTGCGGTCATTCCGCCTGTTGTGGTTTACCCCATGCCATAGAGTGATTTTCCTCGTAACAGAATTAGCAACCATATTAGGGATTGAATCTTCTTTTTTGGGTTTGGAGTGTTTTTCTCCTTTGATTGCTCTCGATTAGCTTGAGTTTCCTTGTCGTCTGATTGCTTGACGGCCTATTTTCATTTTGAATATGATTTTCTTGGCCTTATCCTTAACCTGGCAGTGTTTTAATACATATATGTGATTTTTCCCTTGATATATGTGTACATACGCGAGATGTCATTCTATAGGGTGTGTACATACATAGTTTTTTTCTTAAATAGTCACGTACATCAATCTTTTTTTCTTGATTTCTAAGTTTGGTGTTTGTTGGGTGAGTTTTGATAGTTGGTGATTCTTCTTGGGTCTCAGTTGTCACTGTTGAGTGCTTGCGGAGTGATAGGAAACCTTTCTTTGGTTGAAGTTTTGGGCGAGTTTTCTTTCTCATCATATTTTTCATTGGTTTTCCTTGCATCTTGGGTTGACTTCTTGGTATCTTTTCTTGGTTTGTCTATTTTTTCTTAAAGTAGGGTCTATATATCAAGTTGTTATTCAGTCCTTGCATTTTCATATCTTTATATTTAAAATACAAAAAAATTACATTTTACATTTTGGCATTTGCTTTTTTGGGTTGTTTATTATTGATCTTGATACATGTATAGAAAGATTGCATCTTATTCGAAATCACAGAGTTGAATTGCAAGTTGCATTTGTGAAAAGATTATCATTTTTTAGAATTGAAGTTTAGGACTTAGCTTAATATTCATATTAATTTATTTATTTGTTGAGTCATATCATCATCATTTTCACAACCACATCTTTTGAGTAAACAAAGCCATTAAAAGTAACGTTGATTAATTTAAAATTGATTAGAAACGATTTTATTTTTCAGGGTACACAAACTAGCTTAAGATATAGAGCCTTGGAATAGGATTTTGTGAGTAAACTTCTCCAAGGTTATTAAACTCAACATATGTGTCTGACTAAGGGAGCGGTGAAATCCATTGTATAATTGGTGACGTCAGGAGGCTCCACTCACACCATAGTTAAGAACGAGGTCGCGTGAAGTTAGTTGCAGAGATATCCCTCTAATACCTTCTTAGCGTCAGGGATATTTCTAGGGATCTATTCATATCTGAGGGTCTTTCTAGTGCCTTTACCTCTGTGAGAGGCGGTGCTTTCAATATTTCAGGATTTGTTACCCTACCCATATGGTGGACCTAACTTATGAATTTCCGCCTTCACATTGGTTATATCGTGGTGGCTTAGTTTCTTGAGATAGGTAGCCACATAGGTTACTTGCAGGGGTTATTCGGCAGGTACCCTGAGTCAAATAAGGGTCGGATAGCACACAGCCTTTATGGAGGATTACCTCTCCAGGGGGATCTGACCAACTGCATTGTTAAGCCCATGAGGACCCTTATAACTAATTTGGATTCCTTTGATATTTTCAAGGGATTTTTAGGCCCCTCTTGGGAGAGGCATACCTACTCTAGTGAGGGAGGCCCCTTTCAGCCACCATATCATGTTTGTGTGCATATTTTCCTTTTTGTTTATTTTAGTGTGCTCTTTGATTGTTAGTTGACCTTAAGATTTGTTTTTATATCTCAAGTCTTGAGTCATCATGGAGCCAGACCAGCTTCCTCATAGGTCTTGTCATTTGTTGAAGTTACCATCGCATCTTGAGTTTTTTCCTTCTAAAAGGCACAAAGTTATCAAATGTGGTACACACACCTCCATTTACCAGACTTGTGATCATACAAGTATGAGTACTGAGTCGAGTCAGAAACATACTGGGAGTCCTTCAACTCCCATACCTACCTTAGTTAATGAAACTCCTTCTACGCCTTCAACCACTACGGTTGTATTGTCGGAGTTTCCCATCATCACTCCTGTCCAACTTGGGGTTGTTACTCAACCTATAGGGACAAACCCTTTTGGGTCTATTTTTGGTACACCTAGGTACAATACTTAGTCTATTCCTTTAGTATCTAACCCTTTCTATTTTGGTATGTCGAATATGACATCGCAACTTTCATCTTCCATTCCAACGAATAGCACAAATCCTAGTATTGGACTTGGGGGCATGGCTCCTCCATGTATTCCACCTTCATTTGGTGGAGCTCATGCTCCCCAAACGAATCCTACGGTTGGAAGAAAACTTCCTTTTCACCCTGGGTCTAATCCTAGTCTTAATGCTCATGGATGGAGTAATCAATTGGGCGGACAAGTTGTTACCTATGTCTCGTTCTTTACACCTACCTCCTCCACATTGATTCCGACCAACACGTTTGGCATGACGAATCCACCTCTATCCTCTAGATTTCCACTTAGAGGAGGTCAGTTTCATACTTTGGGAAACCCCCAACTTGGAAATAATCCGGCTGGGGGAAACATTTACAACCCTCAATATAACATTCCTACTAGAATGGTGCCCAACCAACTCCTTATGAATCAGTTTGGAGGGGGGTTTTACAATCCCGGACAGGGCCATGGTGCATACCAGAACCCTGGATCGACTGTGATTCCCCAGCATCAATATTTCTGGGGAGCTTGGGGTCAGATGCTGCAACCCTGACTCCCTTTTTTGGCCATGCTTAATTTCCCAAACTTGTCAAGATTAATGAATGACCTGGTGCATCATGATCTGTCATGGCCCCTCGTGCTCACCAAACTTCCTTCGAATATTCTGAAATTCGAGGGAAAGACTAGCGAGGATCTTGGTGATCACGTCACTACTTTTCATCTTTGGTGTTATTCTAATTTTCTTAACGATGATTCTATTCGTTTAATATTGTTTCAATGCACCCTCATAGGGGCTACAACGAAATGGTACATAGAGCTACCAGGGGGACATACGGGAATTTTAATCATATGGTTCTAGTCTTTCTCAACCACTTCCAGTTTTTGGTTCGTTATGATTCTGGCATAGAACTTATGTTGGCCCTCCACCAAGACAAACCCACCTGTTGGAGCCGCCTTTGTTTTTGGCCTGTCACAATTTTCA
>SNQJ01S0019016.1:77544-115434 GCA_010110895.2 Picea sitchensis | reverse complement strand
TTCAAAGCTTGATGAATTATATTTTCAAACCCTTCCTTGGAAAATTTGTGTTAGTAGTTTTTGATGATATACGAATCTACAATGAATATTGGTAAGAACTTGTACAACATGTTGAAATGATCTCAAAACTATTGGAAGATCAAAAACTACATGCAAATCCTTCCAAGTGTGCCTATGGGGTTCAAGAAGTGAAATATTTGGGTCATATTGTATCTCATGAATGCGTCAAAGTGGACCCTAAAAAAATTAAAGGTATGATGGAATGGCCAATTCCCAAAACCTTGAAGAATCTTAGAGGATTCCTAGGATTGACAGGTTATTACATCAAGTTTGTTAAGAAGTCAAATAACATCACCTCTAACAACGTTATTAAAAAAGGAGGCATCTTCTTGGACTCGAGAAGCAACTAAGGCTTTTGAAAACTTAAGGATCTTATTATAACAGTTAGTCAACTGTAGAAGTCAGATAGAGGGGTCAGTCGAATAAACAGTTAGAATCGACTGACCAAGTAGTTAAGAATTGTAACTGACAAGTAACTATGTGACATCTATATATGTATGTGACTATGTAATAGAGAGAGAAAAATGTTGTTTTGACACATGTAACAAAAGTCTGTTTGATGGTTCTCCCATTACTTGTGTATGTTTCTGTGTATCTCTATTTGAGCTTATATATGATTTTGTAACATATGATTCTCTGTGTAAGGAATTACTAGTAACCTCTTGTGATTTCTCTCATATTACAAAATTGGTTTTGTTGCTGGTAGCTCTGAACTCGGGCATGTATGAAATAAAAAGCACATGGATGTTAAGCTTGGAAGACATACGCGAATGGTGGGAGTGTGAAATCAATAATTAAATTAAAAAAATACGCAAGGAGGAATTCACTGACGTTGGCAGAAGCATGTACTTAGTTCTTCTAAAAAACACATGAACAATTCTTGGACGCAATTCTAGAGGCACTATTCAAATATCTCAATCAATTACCTAATGTGCAAACTCACTCAAGATGAATAATTAATGTACAAATTAATAAATGGAGGAAGAAAAAATATGAATGAGTGGTTTGAAATAATCGTATGTGATAATACTGAAGAAAAATCAATCGAAGACAAATTGTTAGTCGAAACGGTAAAACACAAATTTTACACCAACTTGCACGACGGTTTCATTTGCACCTCCCATCCTTGCTTCATAAATTTTTTCTATATAAGGGAGTTGGAGACATTGTCGAATACCAATCCCTTTTGTCCAATCCTCCTCCAAACTCGAATTGGGAAGAAAATCAAGAAGATTGGAAACAATTCCTTGAAGGCAATTACAAAGATACAAAAGAATCTTGGGATTATTTTTTAAAGAAATGAAAATAGCAAGAATGATCAACACAGTCGACTTCGAGTAAGTTGGGTCGGCGATGGAGGGTTGGATAATTCATGAAATGATATAATTTGAAGTCGATTGCACCAAAGTAAAAAATGTATCAATTCGGGGGGGAGATAATTGATACAAGAGATAAAATCAATTCAAGAGGGAATTCTACACGGAGAATGTGAGTTTATAAACCCCCAGCTAATATTCAAAGGTTGGAGTGGGACAAAAGGAGAAAGAGGCAAGAAGAGTTATGAAATGTAAGGGATCCTAGAAGTTCACATCAAAAATCTACCTAGGCACGACAGTTCATTGGAGCATCCCTAGAGAGCGCCTCGACAGCTCCTGGGAGGAATATAATCTCGTAAGTGAGTGTGGCAGTCGATGGTGCTCAATAAGCAATCGACAGAGTTGATGGTATGGATATTGATAATTCGGGACTTGCGATTGGATTATATGCCCCAAGAAGTGCTAGCATGTGCATTACAAACTTCTTTCGTCAAAGACTTGATATGGATACTCAATCCATGAAGGTATGGTGTTGAACCAATAATGATAGTCATATAAGAGACACACTTATAATTGAAGCACAAGAAAATACTCAAAATCAACCAGAGGATATATTCCTCAATATAAGAGATCTGGCGAAATTCGTCCCCTTGCCAAATTTACTTCTTGAAGATTCTGACAAACAATGAAAACGAATTGACGCAACCTTTGAGAGGACGATTCGTAGAATATAGAGATAAAAGTTGTTAGATGGAAAATATAATCTTAAGCATAGAACAAACACAACCAACACTAGAATACGATGCAACTAAAGACCAACGACATATCGTATTAGTTGAGTCGAACACTAAGATTTCGACTCCCCAAAATAAGATTGTATCAACTTCACAGTCGACCTCTAATTAAAATCTTGCAATAGTTTTGATTCATATAAACCCCAAGAAAGCCACAATGGGCCTTAACCATATTCCCATTTATAAAGGTGATGAAGATCCCAAATGACATTGGTTCATTTGTGTGAGATTTTGGGATGTAGACGACATTACCGACGAAGATAAGTAGATGGCACAATTTGGTGTCGCGCTTCAAGCTAGGGCCCTCACCTGGTTCATGAATTTCACAGACAATCAACGACGATTGAAGGCAAAGATAAAAAAAAGTTTACTCACCTTATTTAAAACAAAAGATGTAAACCACTTGGCCGGGCAAAAACTGAAATAGATCAGACAAAGTTCTAGTGAAATCATTCATGAATGTGATAAAAGATTCAAATATATGTTAAGTCAAACTCCTTATGTAATAGAAGAAAGATTACTTGTATAATGGTATGTGGCGGGATTGTTACAAAAAATTCAAGCACCATTACGAATGTATGACATCATGTCCTGTGAAGAGGCACTCAAAAAAGCTTAGCGTATAGAGATGGATGACAAAGGAGCAATAATTTCATCAACAATCGAGAAAAGATTAGAATAGAAAATCGCATAATTACAAAAATCCATAAAAAACATGTCCATTTCATGAAACAAACTTTGGTGCACTATTTGCTTCAATGAAGGACATACAAAAGACTACTGTAAATTTAGTGACGCACTGGATCCAGTAGTATGATGTATCCAAATCAAAACATTCTATGACATACGTGAAGGCATAACAAATCACACAACGAGGCACTGCCCATATAATATAAGAAATGTCTGACCAAAATGGTGCCATATATGTAAAGAAAACAAACACTCTACACATGAATGTCAGTTAAATGGGAAAAAGATAACAAATATTCATTCAGAGTACCACACGTAGACGATCGACCGGAGTGTCAACCGAGTAAACAAAAATGGATATAGAGGTCGAGGTCATAGGGGTTATCAAGGAAGAGATGGATATAGAGGAGGACGAGGACAACCAGGCAAGGATGTGGTCAAGGTCGTTATTATTGCTTTAATTGTTGGAAGGAGGACCACATAACTCCTGATTGCACCATAAAAGACATAACTAATCTTTAGTTCTGTAATATATGTGCAGTGGGTGATGACTCACTTGAAGATTGCCTAATTCTATTAGAGAAACGTGAACATCTTGCATACAGTTCCCAAGCATTATATTCTAAATTCAAAAAATCTCCACGTAATAAAAATAAGATAAGGTGAATACATCTAAAAATAATTAAAAATAAAAATAATATTGCATACAGTTCCCAAGCATGATATTCTAAATTCAAAAAATCTCCACGTAATAAAAATAAGATAAGGTGAATACATCTAAAAATCTCCACGTAATTAAAAATAAGGTGAATACATCTATCCAGATCTGCCAACTCGACAAAGAAGATACCGTAATACATATCTCGATCCTAAACATGAGGAAAAAATAACGTGGGAAGCAATGAAGTTTTTTAAGAATATCGACCAATACAAATCGAACAAAAATAGGGGAAAATAGTAAAGTATTTTAGACATTGCTCTAGAAGAATTTATCCAATTATTAAAATAAAAGCAATCGTTCGGTCACCTTATCGACTTACTCAACATTCTAAGAGAATATAGGGAGGATCAAAGACCGTTAAAAAATCTTCGAAAGTTGTCACATGAGAGGCATACAAATGACTTCAACCCGCAAGTCGAATTAGAAATCGATGACCACATGATCAAACAGGTAGTAGTCGACTTCGGCTTGCAAGTAAACATCCTCCCTGAAGAAACTCTGATTTGACTTGGAAAACCCCCGCTAGTTCCAACAACAAACATCCTAAAGCTAGTGGATCAAAGGTTCATTGAACCAATTGACACACTCAAAAGTGTCATAACTTCCATAATGGGAATCCCAAAAAGAGTTGACTTTGAAGTCATTAACCTAGTCGAAGGCATCCCTCCATATCCTGCATTAGTCGGAATACCATGGGGTCGAAATAAACTTGAAAGGGACAAAATTAAACTGAAAGGTAGTGAGAAGAAGATTATCATACCCTTGGACCCAAAAGAAGGAAAACCTTAGGTCGAAACATGGGATGAAACACAAGAGGCTCATCGTCTGTATCAAATAATGAACGAACAAAAAGACAACGTTGAACCAAATGTTGAAGGAGAAATCTTTGTCGGAACACCATTGTCAATAAGGCATAATTCAGATATAGAACTTTACGGCTGAAAAATGGAGAATTATGAAGCGCAAGCTAAGGAGTGTTGGTTGATATAATCAATCCTAATAAAACGATTGAGAGCATGCTTCTCAATACAAAAAGTCCCTATCGTGCTAGAGAAAAAGATAAAACAAACACCAACACTCATTTTGACTAATACACAAATAATATCTTCCCTATGGTTTAGTGAAGGAAACTCCCCAATGACACATCTCGATGAAGTATCCAAATCAGTTAGAGAGCAGGGGAGGGTGCAAAGTCTAGTAGAATCATTCACTGACCAGGAAGCCCGATGGTGGGAAACCCATGCACCATGACTGCAAATGTGGAACACCACTACCTTATACTTTGTAGAAAGATTTGGCGGAAAGAAGTTGTTAGCGGAAGTCGATAGCCCGACTTTCAAGCCTGGATTTGACCCAGTCGCACACATTCACCAATGCGAGAATGAGTGTAAAAGAGTGGATATAGGGATGAATGGGTATGGACACATATGTTCTAGAATACATTTGATGACATAGCACATAAGTGGTATAAAATTGAATAAGCATGTGGTCACCTATTCAACTGGAATGAAATTAAATAAAATTTTATCAGATATTTTGAATTCATCTCAAAGGAGGCGCATTTGTGAGAGGCTGAAAAATAAATCAAAAACTTTCTCGAAAATCAAAATCCTGACAAACTAGAAAAGAGAGGCAAAGCCAAAGTTGACATAGGGTCGACATCGACTTGCATTTTTGTGTCGGCACAAAACCAATACAGTACAAGGGCTCGTCGAGTAGACATGGAAAACACAATTTTTCCAAGACAAAGTTTGTAATGGAAAAGAAGTCATCCTCGAGTAAATAATTATGTAAAGACAGATTATTCAATATCCAAGGAAGACACCCAAAAACCTGAATTCCCCCCAAGTTATAACATGGTTGTAGAAGGAGAACGATAACTAGATGAATCCAAAGCCCCAGAGTCGATGGAAGTGGAAATTAAAACCAATGAATTTGACATCTCAATAGATGGTTAACCTGAAATAGCAAAAATCGGTGACTATTGGTCAAACAAACAAACAACAAAAATAGTCGACCTATTGTGAGAATATTAGGACATTTTCACTCGAGATCACAAATACATGAAAGGATTGGCGCAATAGATGAGGGAGATGAAAATCGAAATCATCCCTGGGGCCAAGCCCATAAAAAAATGACCATATAAGTTAGTACACAAATATAAACCCATAGTTCAAAAAGAGATAGAGACAATGATAGCCAGCGACATCATATACCCTATCGACAAGCTAGAATGGGCAAGTTTGATGGTCATGCAACCTAAAAAGCACAACCCAACGAAACTAAGAATATGCATTGACTTCTGCAGACTAAACAAGCTAATAGTAACCGATCCATTCCTAATGTCGTTCGATGAAATTATCAATGAAGTTGTCGAGCATGAATGTTGATCCTTCACATACGACTTCTCGGGCTATGACCAAGTACCAATCACAAAGGAGGATCAGGGAAAAACAACATTTGTCTCTCAGTTCGGGTCATTCGTATATAGAGTAATGTCGTTTGGGCTCAAGAATGCTCCAACAATATTCTCTTAGATAGTGGTCAAAGCATTTCATGATATATATACAAAACAATGGTTGTGTACTTCGACGACTGGACAATTTACAACCTATTGAAAGATCACGTCCAATGGCTCAAAATGATGTTGGAGAGATGTCGACAAATTCACTTATCATTGAATATCAAAAAATGTATCTTCTCCACACTCATAGGTATCTTGCTGGGTCACATTGTATGCAAAGATGGAATCAAGGTTGACATGGACAAAATCAAATTTACTATCGACTTGAACCCTCCAATCAATCAAAAGCAAATAAAAATCTTCGTTGGGCATATTGGATGTTATAGAAATTTTATGCACAATTATTTTGACATAACCTTCCCAATCGACGAGCTGCTAAAAAAATAAGTTGAATTCCAATGGAGTCAAGAATGCAATGAATATTTTGAGCTGCTAAAGAGGAATCTCATAGAAGCACCTATATTAATATTTCTAGACTAGTCTTGAAAGTTCCCTGTTAGTGTTGACGCATAGAATGTTATTGTTGGCTCCGTTCTAGCCCAACCATATGAAGATATGGTTGATCACCCAAATGCATATGCCAGTCGAAAGTTGAATAAAGTAGATTGAAACTATTCAATGGTAGAATGGGAGGCTTTATCCTTGATATTTACCCTATAAAATTTTTGACATTACTTATTGGCAAATCCATTCATCTTCTTCATGGACCATCAGATACTTAAGTATTTAGTAAACAAGCCAGTCCATCAGGGAAAAATATGTCGATGGCTACTAGTGTTCCAAGAGTTCAACTTTGAAGTAGTAGTTCAACCGGGAAAAAAGAATGCCGACCCAGACCATCTATCTAGACTTGACACAGGAGAAGATTTGACTAGGATAGAGGACGAATTACCTAATGCACATCTATTTCGGGTCGAAGCTGACCCCAAGGAACTCGAATAAATTGCAAATGTTTTAGAAGAGGGGAAAGCTCATGATGATCTCCCAACAAATAAAAAGAAGATCCTAGCATTTAAAGTAGCACCATTCACTCTCGTGAATGGATACCTTTATAAGCTAGGAACTAATGCTATTCTGAGAAGGTACACACAAGAACATGAATGAGAAGATATATCAATGAAGTGCACATGGACCCTATGGGAGGTCATTTCAAGCTAACACAACAACCAGGAAAATCCTTCAGGTAGGTCTCTCGTGGCTAACCTTACATAAGGATTTTCGAGAACAAGTGAAGAAGTGCGATAAATGCTAGAGGATGGGCCAACCCTTGTGGAAAAATTAAATGCCATTACAAACAAAAAATCCTAGTTTACCGTTTGATATATGGGCTATCGAATTTGTTAGCCCCTTCCCAAAAAGAGGCAAGAGAAATGGGGCAAAGTCAATCATCACAGTAGTCAAATATTTAACCAAATGGGCAAAAGCAAAACCAGTTGAAAACTTTACAAAAGAGACATCGACCAAATTCGTATATGAAAATATAATAACAAGATTTGATTGTCCTTTAACATTGATCGACAATCAAGGAACATATTTTGTCAATGGTACAATTGAAATATTACTTAAAAATTTCATGATCGACCACAGGAAGACGCCCACCTATCATCCACAAGACAATGTCGTTGTCGAGTCCTTTAACAAAATATTGCACAAGGGCCTAACAAAATTATGTGCACTTGATAGGGACGATTGGGATGATAAGGTCCCAACAATATTGTGGGCATACAAAACAACATATAAAAGATCGACTGTCCAAATGCCACTTAAGCTTGTTTATGGTCAAGAAGTCGTAATCCCATTACACTTATCTGCTAATGCATGAAGGATAACATCTATGCTTTAATTCGACCATATGCTAAATACAAGACAACGCTTCTATCAGATTAACCAATTAGAGGAGGAAAGGATACTCAAACAACAACATCAAGAAGCTCAAAAGAATCAACAAAAATCTTGACACAACCGACACATTTGGAATAAATATATTAACACATGAGATTTTGTATTATTATATGACAGTCGAATAAAGGGAAAGCCATGAAAATTGAAAATTGCATGGTTGGGTCCTTACGTGGTCGAGGGCATCTGACCCTAGGGAGTAGTTCAACTAAAGACTTTGTAAGGGCATCCCTTTCAGAATTTAGTAAATGAGGCCCAACTAAAGAAATATAACACATAGCAGCCTCAAGATTTGTTAGTGAAAACATCTTTGGGGGTGCCAACATGATCCAACTAGGTCGAAAACCCTTCAGGGTGGCCTAAGTCGAGTCATAAATAAATAAAATAAGAAACGAAAAAAAAATAATAATAAAAGTAAAAACAAAACAAGTAATAGAAAGGAAAAAGAAAGGTTAAATAAAACAAAAACGAGATTAATATAAACAATAAACAAGTTGGTTATGGAAATTAGGTACAAAATTGTTCAAAGGCTAGAAGTTATATGACCGAATTGAACCACCAAAAAGCATTCATTCATGCCTAACATGGGGAGAGAAAAGAGTCCTTGGCCATCGTAGAGGATTCTTAGAGAATATAACTAGAAAGTCAAAAGAAGCTCAACACCAAGACAAGATTTCTGCCATCTTCTAAAAAAACGAGCCAATCAGTCAAGTGAAAGACAAGTATCCCACTCAATCAAACGCAAAATTCTTTCATCAAGCGAGTGTGAACATTATAAAGCAAGCAAGCATGGACATTATAAATCGAGTGAGAGTGATCACTTTCAAACAAATCCACAAAAAGAACACGGCGTCAAGAAGTCAAATATCAACTATGTCGACCATGAAAAAAGAAGTCGCTTGGTCAGACGATTGGACTGAATATCTTCGATTGATTGGAAGAACCAACTCAACCAGATCATCTAAGAAAATCAAACAACAAAATTCAACCAAGTCGGGCACGCTCCCCAATACAATAAAATCGACTTAGTCGAGATAACTGACCATCGGGAGTAATTCGACGCAATTAATGCATGACGCGACCGACTCGTCTGCCATTTCACCATCGACGCAACCATCCCCTCACATGAACAAGCGTTTATACCCACCATAACTATCGATGCATGTGAATCAATGGAATCGTTGGTTGAATTAATCTCCATTTCATCGCTAACCTTTAAATATAGAGGAGGCATATGACTTTGTTTCTTTATTATTCACTCCTGAGCATAATAGCACTCAAAGCACTGAAATTGCAACTAAGAATTCGACCCCAAAACTTCATAAACTAAATTCTAAAACCGACCAACAACAAGTTGTAGCCATGTCGAGAATGAGAGGCCAAGTCACAGACTCCCTGGTCGAGCGATGAACAAAATCCAAGTTCGACAGAGCTGCCGCAACAAGGCTAGAAGTCTGTATGCAAAACATCGACGGATTTAAAATGGAGGAAATCGACTAGGTGAGACATTGGCAAAACTTCACTACATTGGGGAAGAAAGGTGGAGTGTGCAAATAAGAAACAAAATTTTTGGAGAAAGTTGACATCTGGTATTTCTTAGGTGCACTGCATGTAGCATACTTTGGCAGATGGAAAGAAGACACCATGGAATTCCTCTTTAGTCGATACCACAATGGGAATTTATGGATAGACAATCTAGTAGGAGTCACTGGAGGATTGATACATTGTATCATAGGGGTACCACACGGGGGCACCATAGTGCCAAAAATCCTAAATTCAAACAATTGGATACAGTTCCTTATAGGAGGAACTTCGACAAAGAATCCAAATGGGTTGTTAATCAACATGGTAACAAAACTTAGAGTGAAATGAACTTGTGTTATAGTTTCACTAAGCTTCATGGCTACAGGCCGGGCATTTGATGTCAAGCTCACGATGTTGGAGTCTATTGGCCAAATTCTTCAAACATGTGCAAAATTCGACTGTGTTGAATACTCAGTTGCAACAATAAAAAATAACTACACAAAATTCCAGGAAAATGGGCGTGCCATAAAATTCTCATCCCTGTTAATTTGGCTCGCCACGAGTCAAGTGAGTCTAGTCAAGGAGCCAACATTTACAACAAAACAGAGTCCAACTATGGATAACTACAGTTTTTTTTCACTAGGAGCAGTCGGCTCATCCGAGTTCATGCCTATTGATGAAATGTTTAGGAGTTGGCTCAATAACTTGGAAAATGTCTCATATAGATGGAGGGTCGACCAAAAAGTTTGACGGGCATTGTCGTCGAACACCCAAATCTAGTTCAGTCTCGACATGACTAAAGTATGGTGTGGAATGCATGATGGGTCAACACCAATAGAATTAGAATATCAACCGATGAAGCTACAAATATTTCAAGAGATCAACAGACAATTTGGGTATGAAACATAAATCCCACCATAGGTGCTACATGATAGCTCGACCTTTCTAACACCTTTGATAGATGACAAGAAAGAGGAGGAAAGAGAAGCAACATTGTACACAATCCCCTTTGTTGAAGATCTAGGCATGGAAGGATGCACTCATGTGAAGAGAACCCCGGTAAAAAGAAAGCAACATGAAAGAATAACCAAATGAAAACAATCAATTAACCCTGATGTTGCTCCAGAGGATGTGGAAAATATTTGGAAAGAAGCATTTATGTTGGATACTGCACTTAATTTTGATGACCCTGCAACGTGGGAAATTGTTTTCTCTCTCACAAATAGGATAGTCGATAAGGTCGAAATGTAAGAAAAAAAACTTGACAAGACAAAGAAGTCACCGTGAATATACTAAAGTTGAGTGTCAAACCACCATTCTAGGAAGAATTGACAACTCTCAAAGAAAAACATGTTGAAGCATAAAAAACCATAGTAGCCCCGAAAAAAGTAGGTTGAAACAAGAAAACAGAAAAAACAAAGACTGGAAGATCATGCGGAGGAGAGTATAGGTGGGATGACCGCAGCCACATCACATTGAGCAAAAACAAATAGACCCGACCCAAGTACTAAATAATTCCAAAAAGATAAAGAACAAGGGCAACCATAGTTGACCTTACAAGGGATTCACCTCTGGTTCAGCCTACCTCAATTGTTGAATAAATAACAACAACAACAAAGCCACCCAAGTATCTTCCGAAGAAACTATTTTAGATTTGTCGCCCAACGAAAGAAACCAAGAAAGTGCAAGGCAGTCTAGATCAGAAGAAGTCAAGGTAATCATATAGTATGAAATTGGGACAAAGCATTTTCCAGTCAAGTCGGCTCCTCCAAGCAAGTCGAATCCACCTGACATGACTCAAGCATAAATGGGTCCAAGAAGAGTAATTCAATCGAGTCATTCTGATGCATCGACAATAATTGACCCACAAAAACACACAGAAGTAGAAGGACAAGGAGAAAAAAAATACTCAAGGGATGGAACACACTATTATGGCTCATAAGTCAGTCGATAATGAGCCTATCATAGTGCCAACAGGTGGAACTGATCCTCCTGGGAAATCCAACGAAGAGCCGAGGAAAGACCAGCAGGAGAAACAAACATAGGGAAGGCAGACTAGACCAGAATAGTTGAATCAACATAGTGAGGAACATGGAAAAGGGGATAACAATGTTGAGAAAGGGTCGTCGAAGAAAACAAGTCCTCCCCCAGAAGACCCTCCCTCTGGAAGTCCTAAGAAGAACTAAATAGATCCCCCCGAGTAGAATGAAAACATGGATCAGAACGATGCAGTGGGACATAATATCATTGAAAATGATGGTAGGACCAATGGAACTAATCCTCAGAGCACCACACAACCAGAAATAGGGGAAAACAATGAAGGAAACCTAGGAAATGATGATCAGATGAATAAATGAAATGATTCTAATAAATACCAAGATAAAGAGATTGACTAAAACAAAGAGCAACAAAATGTCAAAAAGAAAGAGAAGAAGAAGATGATGATGATGATTACGAAAACAATCCAAAGAAAGGACAATACATCAAAGGTAACCACATTCACAACCTTTAAACCAATCAGGTCTTCGTAACTAACTTCAGAGACAATATTCGATCCATCAATGGCATTCGAAAAGCAAATGTTCGACTTGTACAACAAAGTTGCAAAAGAGTTGACTAATAGATAGAAAAGAGCCATGAAGGATGGCAATCGACTCACAACACGAAATAACAAGGAGAAACAAATATTTCAGGATTGTGTGCTAATTGCAAAGGAAAAATTGGGCATTTAGCAACCAACAGAAAGAACAGACCCACTAGAAGAATTTAAAGGACTTGTCTAAGTATTGTTCGATGCAAGTGCTAAAAGTCAGTAAAAAATCCAAGACCTCAAGCGAACAAACAAAGAAATAAAATAGTTGCACACTCAAACAATAAGAAGTAAACAAGACTTGATGGCCCACCAGACAACAATGATTCTGCAAACTGAATATGAAAAGTTCAAGGAGGTCTGAAAGCACTTGCAAGCGAATACCTCACAAGCAGGAATCTTAAATACAATGCTCAACAACTATCCATCCTACTTTGCTACTACTTATAACAAGCTTAAGGCCCATAAGACAATAATTGTTGACTTGAGAACAACCAGAGAAATGACCAGGGGCCCAAAATTCAAATTATCCATATCAAATCATTTTGCAAAAGTAAAGTAAGTTGAGGTTGAACTGGCTAAGTGAGAAAGGGAATGGTTGGAAGAAGCAAACAAAGCTCAAGCACCAACAGATAATGCCATCAAGCACCTTGTCCAAGTTAAATAAAATATTAGGAAGACGAACAAAAGTTTGACCCAGAGTCAACTTGAGTACAAGATGCCCCCTTAGCAGATAAACTAGACTTTTTGGAACAATTAAATTCATTGGGGATGGAGGCCCAATATTTCATTGACGAATGGCATATGTTTTCACAATACTTGCAAAAAATAGCACCAAGCATCTACCAAACAACATTAGAAGGATTGTCGCAATAGCCTACATCAAAGTTGGGGTCCGCGTCATCATATCGACAAAAAATTTAGTTCTTGAACCCGACAATATCATAGTTGAATTTCTTGACCACCAGTAATCAATCAATAAAACCGAAAATGGTTGTCGAAGGAACATAAGAATCACACATGGACAAGAGAACAACATCATTGCCTCCTCATGTAAAATTGCATGAATGGACAATTCTAGAAGAAATAATTGGGAAAAGAGAGCAACCATAGGATCACACCCAAAGAAAACACCATGATCAGGTAGTCGTCACACATTCCTTTTTTATTCGAATGTATATACAAATCCCTCCTCCAACTTCATTTTTGCATTCGACACTTAAGAAAATTTTGAGGCACGAGTTGGCAAATTGACAAAGTACCCAAAGCCCATCGGTCAACAGATTGAAGAAATATTTTGAAGAATTCAAATCCAAGAACATACAACATGTAGTATCAGAGTTAGTTTGAAGATTCCAACAGTAGTTGCCTTCAAAATTCTTCTCTCCTTCAAACAATCTATTACTTCTTTCTCGTTCTCAAAAACTATATCTCTCTCTCTTTCTAAAAAATGATGTAACCTACTGGTAAAAACCTCATTGGGGGCGCCAAAAGGGTCTGTAAAATTCTTCTAAATGTGATAGTCATACTCCCCCCCTTGCTCGGAACAAGTAATGAATTAAGGGGGGGAGAGGGGGGGGAGATGTTATAGGAGAGAAGTTGGATAAAGGGGTTGGTCAAACATACAATTAGAGTTCATCGACCAACTAGTTAAGAATTGTAACTGGCAAGTAATTGTTTGTGTGTGTGTGTGTGACTATGTAATAAAGAGAGAGGAAGATTGTTTTGACACATACAATAAAAATTTATTTTATGGTTCTCCCATTACTTGTGTATGCTTCCTTGTATCTCCAGGTGTGCTTATATATAATGTTGTAACGTATGTTTCTCTATGTAAGGAACTATTGGTAACCTCTCATACTTTCTCTCAGACTACAACATATCCTATTTCTACGACTCCTATCCCGACCATGCATAACTTCACAAAAACCTTTATTGTGGAGTGTGATGCCTCAAGACTTGGTATTGGTGCAATTTTATTGCAAGAAGGAAGGCCTCTTGCTTTTGAAAGCAACCATCTTGAGGAAATAACTTACTCAAACCCATTTATGAAAAGGAAATGTTGGCCATATTACATGCAATTAAGAAATGACACCCTAACCTGATAGGAAGACACTTCAAGGTAAAAACAAATCATGATAGATTGAAGTAATTATTGGAACAACAATTACCTTTAGAAGAACAACAAATATGGGTTACAAATATGTAAGGTTATGACTTTGAAATTATCTACAAAAAAGGAAAACAAAATATGGTGGTAGATGCACTTTTAAGGAAAGAAGAAGACAAGGAGGATTTACTATGTGTTATTTTTATTCCACAATATGATTGGGTGGAAGAAGCAAGGATAGAATGGAAGCAAGATCGAAAGGTATGCAAGTTCATTCAACAAATACAAGAATACTCAAGTGCATTAAATAAATTTGTGTGGAAGAATGATTTATTGTGGAATCAAGATCACCTATATTTATGTTTCCCAACTCAAACAAAAGGTCCTTTTGAAATTGCAAACTTCTCATATATGAGGACATTCAAGGTTCTTGAAAACTTACCACATGATCAAGAAGGATTTTTTCTAGGAAGGTCTTAAAACTAATGTTAAAAATTGTGGTTGAATGTGTGGTCTGTCAACAAAATAAGGTAGAGACAATCAAGACAATGAGTCTCCTACAACCATTATCTATACAAGTGGATTTTATTACAGGTCTACCCAAGTTTGAAGAAAAGAATGTCATCATGGTAATAGTGGATCGACTCACAAAGTATGCCCATTTTTTCTCTCTTTCTCATCCTTTTAAAGCAAGTACAATAGCAACAACATTTATGGAAACAATTTTAAAGCTACATGGTATCCCCAAGATTATTGAAAGTGACATATATCTAATTTATCCTTCAACATATTATTTTCTAATCAATCAACTTATCTTGTCCCTAATGATGGATGGAGTGTCCACTCGAAACGTTGGACGTTTCCAAACTATCTACACAATTAATCCAGAAAGTTCTACAATAGTCCAATTTTCACAAGAAGTTTTTGGATTGAATTATTTTCTTGTTTAGGTACTCAATTGGCTCACAAATCCTCTTACCATCCTCGATCTGATGGGAAAACTGAGATTTTGAATAAATGTCTAGAAGGGTATCTTCGTTGCTTTGCATATAACAAAACATTATTATGTTTTTTCTAATATTACCCCTCCCCCGACCCTCATATGAGGGTGGGGTTGGGGAGTAATATTAGAGAAAACATAATAATGTATTCTCTAATATAACCCCCTACCCCCACCCTCATATAAATAAACACAATGATTCAAGTGGTTGCCCTTGTCAAAATGGTGGTTAAACACGTCCTTCCATACTTCATCAAAAATGCCCCCATTTATGGCACTTTATGGATATCATCCTCCATCCATCACATCACCCTCGAGAGGGAAAGTGAAGGTCCATGCAATGGAAGACCATTTAGAGAACTAACAAGAGGTTCTCAAACTATTGAAGGAGAACTTGGTCACAACACAAAATATGACGAAACAACAAGCAAAATAACGTCGCAGTGAAAGGGAATTTGAAGCGAGGGATTGGGTTTTTTTTAGGCTACAACCATACAAACATATGTTACTCAAGCAATAAAAGAAGGACAATAAATTAACACTCAAGTATTATGGTCCACGTAATGTGTTTCAAAGGATCGGAAGTATGGCTTACAAATTGGAGTTGCCTCAATCTTCATGTGTACATCCAATCTTCCATGTTTCTTACTTAAATAAGGTAATTAGGGACAAGATCCTAGTTCAAACTATTCTTCTAGAAATTAATAAAAAAGGGAAAATCATACTATAACTAGAAACGATCCTTGAAATAAGGATTAAGCAACTGCGAAATCAAGCAATTACTAAGTACCTCATCAAGTGGAAGAACCTATTAGTATAAGATGTGACATGGGAAGATGAATTCTTCATGCAGAAACATCTGCAATTAATCAAGTGATGAGGACAACACTTGTTTGAATGAGAGGGGCATGTCAAGCCCTAGACAAAACCTCGTGTAGATCCCTAGATACTAAGTTATTATATTTCTATTGTTATATTAGTGGTGTCGGCTAGACCCTTTAATTGTAATTATACCCTTTGCCTCCTATATATACACCAATAATATTGTAAAAGTAGGTTGCCCCCTTGAAGGGGCTTATCTTTCATTCTTATAACTAATTCTCAAGGCATTGATTTTCAAGCTATTTTGGTGTTTGTTGCATAACATGTGCACACACACACACATATATGTATGTATGTTTATATACACGTGCACAGTACGTATACATATAGATACACACACACACACACACACACGTGTGTGTGTGTGTGTGTTGGATGCAAATGGTCATTTTTATGTTCATTATTTGAATTTTTGCATTGAATACAATGGGACAATAAAAAATGGTTGAAATAAAATATTTTATTGCCACAAACTTAAGGAAAGTGCACACTAATTGAGTTGATACCTTAGTTAGCCCAAGTTTTTGACTGCATCGACCTAGTTGTCCTTTGAAATTCTTGCTTTCTAAATTTGATATTAAAATACTTTGAAAAATAGTTTTGGAGGAGACCAAGAGGTGGGGGTGACCTTTCACCTACCCATTTAGCCTTCTATAAAAGAGGAGGAAGAAGATCTTTGGGTGGGGGGGGGTAAGGAGAGAGCAAATATAGCTTTATTCTACAAATGCATCATATTTAAGTTGCTTCCCTCTACAGGTAAATTCTATCTATTTGCTTTATGTATGTAATTCTTTGCAAGTATCTATATCACTAACACTGCCATGATCAAAGATACCATTCAAACAATGTGATTTTGGGGTTAGTAAAGGCTCTACCCTCTCTAGGTCTTCATCCCACTTTTCTTTAAATTGGTGTTAACATTCTCATATTTACATGAAGCTAGGTCAATTGTTGGAACTACTTGGGTTATTATTAGTTGTAAATAAAACTTCATTTATGAATAAATATCATTTGGTCATAAGTGCACTTTTTTCTCTATGTATTTTATTTACGTCATAGCTTTTCTTTGCTTAGCTTGCAAGCAACACTTTTCAATTTCCTTTTTCTAGTTTAGTTGTTGTACATATGCATAATTTAGTTGTTGTACATATGCATGTTGTATTTAATGATTATTGTTGAGTCCTCGAAAGGAACTCATTTTGTCACAGTTCTATCTTATACTTCCCTTTAAAATCCTATATCCATGCCTCGGTTATATTCCGTTTCACTCCTTTTTGCCATAAAAACATAATCAGCTACATAAATTATGCATTGAAGAAGGTTAGAGGTAATTTGTCCATTCTTATGTTTAATTTCATTCTTCTTAGTGCATAGTGATTTAATTAACTATTATTGTAATGAGTAGCTACATCATCTTTCGATTCTCTAGCAACTCATATTACATTTATGTATCCTGTTTACTAAGATGAGTTTTTGCAGTGAATTTGTTGATCCACAGGGATGCGACCAACCTTGGACTAAACCCTGACATATGGAAGGCATCAAAATGTTCCAGAAGCTCATCTACTTGTCAACATAGCCCATTGATCCTCCAACTTGGAGCAGAAGCAAAGTCAAACTTACCGATCAACACATACATATGGCATAATGCACAAAACCGACTTCATCAGAACAAAGCACGAAGAGGGAACAAGATTGTAACATAGAATTTCATGCATTATGTCATGAATTTCTCTAATACGTGGATGATCAAGTTGAATCCATACATCCACGAAAGATCTAGATCTGATTTGGCAATCTGTGCATATGTAATTGGATACACACTATTTTTGAGATCTGTATAGTTTGGATCTCAACAATTCTATTTCTATTGTATAAATACAAGTGATTAGATCCTCAGAAAACAACCATAATTACTCTTTGTTATTGAATTGATGTAAACTTATTTGTTGATTAATATAAAGTTTCTAGTTACTATTCATTTACATGAGTTATTAATTTTGCATTTCTAAGAGTTTAGTCTTATATGATTTCGCCAAATAGCATTCCCCGAGCCAGGAGGGTCCCTTGAGGAGGAGCACGCTATTCATTTCCTTAAGAATAATTGGTATTGTGTTTTTATTTATGAAAATGTGTGATTTTCTAATTCTGTCATTTTCTTTGTACAATGTATTGATTTTTGTTTGCATAGAAGTAACTAATCTCGCAACCATCAATTGAATAATCGAGTGTTATGGTCAACATGAACTCTCATTATACTAAGTGATTGAAATAATTCTATAACAGTCCAGTAGATTGGTGGTTTTACATATTGGAATTATTTTTATTTTTTTATAACTTTTTTTTTACATTGTTATGTTCTTTCTGCAGTTGAACAAATCTCTGTTTTTGCAACTAAGGCAAATGAACAGTTTTTTCTTATGCATGATTAGATAGATCAGAACTAGTACCTGCATATATTTTGCATTGCACTTCATTAGTTTACAATCCCCAAGTCAATAATTTAATGTAACAAAGTTCAACTAATTGGATTGATTGACATTTTTTGCATTGTTGTCGGGGAAGTGCAAAGAGACATTTAGTTTTTCTTTCTTTTAAAATGCATGTAATCATTGATCTTTGTGGTATATGTGCAGATAATCATGCTACAGAAAACTGTCCATCTCTATCGGAACTCAAAGTAGCCTACTAAGAGAATCAAGGAACTATAGAGCTGTTGTGTTTCGTTGCACCAAAAAGACCTTGGCAACCAAGGAATTCATGTATATCTCAAGACCCCTCTCAACAATTTAATCCTTATTTTTCTCAACAATACCCCCAACAAAATTGGACCATTCTTGTGCCTTGGCAAGCATGGGCACCTTAGCAAGTCCAAAACCAACCTTGACAACAAGGTTGGTGAGGATCTGCCTATGGGACCATGCCTGCTAGTCGTATCCTATGCAGGGAAAATACACCCAATACCCTACACAAAACCAGTATCCCCCACAAGTCCAACAACCATATTCTAATTAGTCACTGCAACCACAAATTTCACAACCACAACAACTTCAATTACCATCAAATCAACCTTCCAGACCAACCCAAATACCTGCACAACCCATTTCTAACCCCAATAATAAAGTAGCACATCCTGCTTACAATGTTGAGCTACAAAATTTTCCCACTTACATGATTACTTCTCTTGGTATAATCGATATTCATCTTAGATTAGGAAAAGTACTTCATCAAGATGCACCTATTATTGTTGAAGAATGTGTAGAGGAGGAAACTCATAATCAAATAAACAACAATGATAATATAGATCCAATAAATCAAACTTCTTCATCTACAATAAATCAAACTCAATAATCTAGTTCTCCACCTTGCCCGGAAAGGTTGGCATTAGAAAAGCAAATCACTAAAACATGATATGATTTACTAGATGAGTAAAATAATGTTTGTATCAAAATTCCATCATTTCAAGCAATCAAAGACATTCTAATTTATGACCCACAAACAATGCAAGTGATTGGTAACCTAGCAGACCTTATGTCGGGTAAAATCAATATGCAAAAATATGTTGATCCTGGTAGCTCCATTATAAAAATCCACATCAACAATGTTGCAATCGCAAACACATTGATGGATTTAGGAGCAACAATAAATGTAACAACAAAAGGTACCATGAATTAATTACAATTGTATAATCTTCGTAATACACCCACAATTTTACAATTAGTTAATAGATCAACAATAAAAACAAAAGGTGCATTAGAGGATATAATATTCTCCTAGGATTCTTGGGAGTACCCTGTGGATTTCATGGTTTTTAAACCAAAAACTAACTTGGGTGGGCACCCACTAATTCTAGGGAGGCCTTGGTTAGCTACAATTGATGCTTTGATCAGTTGTAGATCAGGGGATATGACAATTGCACACGAGGATTCAATAAATAAATTTAATCTATATCCATCAGCTAAAGCTTTGACTGAATCTGAATGTACACAATGCTTTCAAGACACAAATGATAATGAGGAAATAGTGCAACCTTTTTTAAATATTGACCAAATTATGAATCTAAATAATGATATCGAGGAAAATCAAATCATCAATCTTATTAATAATTATGATTCTACTCAACATCACGGGGAGCAATATGCTCTTGATCATAAACATATACTGGACAAAGATTTTCAAGAAATTTGTACTATGGATACTTTATCAACAATCTCATAAACAATGTCTTCTGATGCATCAATGTCGAGATCAAGTAATGAAGCTATTGAAATTTTTCAAGGAAAAACTCTAAATATCAATTCTAAACTTGAAGGAATTCAAAAAGAGCAATTAATCAAAACATTACAAAAACATTATGGTGTATTCATATGGGAATACACTGGTATGTGTGGAACCCACCCTAATACATGTATTCATCATATCTACATAGAGGATAATTTCAAGGCTATCAAGAGCCCCAAAGACATATAAATTCACTCTTGAAAGAAATTGTGAAAGATGAACTGCATAAATTACTAAATGTTAATTTTATATATCCAATTTATGACAGTCAATCGGTATCTCCACTAGTGATTATTCCTAAGAAAAATGGCAAATGGTGTGTTTGCGTAGACTATAGGGAATTGGATAAAGTAAATTTAAAGGATCATTTTCCTCTACCTTTTACAGGTCAGGTCTTAGTTACACTAGTAGGTAAAAAATACTTTTCCTTTTTGGATGGATTTAGTGGTTATAACCAAATACAAATAGCTCCATAGGATCAATACAAAACAACATTCGCATGTCCATGGGGTATGTACACTTACAAAGTACTTCCTTTTGGTTTGTGTAATGTGCCTGTAACTCTTCAATGTGTTGTACTAGGTATATTTTCTGATATTATCCGTGATTGTGTATAAGTATATATGGATGATTTCATTGTCTATGGAAATACTTTCAAGGAAGCATTAGAAAATTCATAAAAGGTTTTAATTAGATGTCAGGAAACAAATTTGGCATTAAGTAATGAGAAATGTTTTGTGTTATAAACTTAAGGAATTTTTTTGGGTCACCGTGTATCTTCTGCAGGTATAAAAGTGGATCCAGCAAAGATAGAAGTCATTTCCAATCTTCCAATGCCAAAGACCCAAAAATATGTCAGAATTTTTCTAGGCCATGTTGGTTACTATGGAAGATTCAATGAAAATTTCATGAAAATTGCATCTCCATTATTCAAACTTCTTACCAATGATAGTAAATTTTTCTAGAACATTCCATGCCACACTGCTTTTGAAATTGTAAAAGAGAAACTTTATGTAGCACCTATTTTAATAGGACCAAATTGGTCCCTTCCATTCTATATGACTATATATGCCTCTAACACAACTTTAGAAGCAGTGCTAGGACAAAATGAAAATCAATTATCTTATGCCATCTATTTTGTGAGTAAAAACTTGACACCCCCTAAATTGAATTATACAATTATGGAAAAAAAGTTCCTTGCAGTAGTGCATTCCATCAACAAATTTAGGCACTATATTACAGGGTATGAAATCTTCATCCACACTGACCACTCAACCATTAGGTACTTAATGAATAAACCAATTACTAATGGTAGGGTTACCAGGTGGCTTCTTTTATTACAAGAATTTAATATCACTGTGTTAGATAGACCTGGTAAGGAGAATGTTGCTACATATTTTCTCTCCAGGATTCATAATGAAGGTGAATTAATTCTTGTTAATGATCATTTCCCTATTGAGCATATTTTTGCAATATCTACTAAATCTCCTTGGTTTGCAAATATTGTTAACTATATAGATACATGAAAATTACCTCAACATATTTATATAAAGGAGAACTAAAGATCATTAAACTCAGTGCCACTTACTCATGGATTGGTGGAGAACTCTTTCGTATTGAACCTGATCTTATCATTCGGAGGTATGTACGAGAAGATGAAGTATTTGACATATTAAAGGCATGCCACAATGAACCATGTGGAGGCCATTTTGCTCACAAAAGAACCACATATAAATTCCTTCATTTAGGGTATTATTGGCCCACTCTTTTCATATATGCCAAGAAATACGTTAGAAACGATGACAATTTCCAGCGGATGGGTATATTGGTGCAAACAGACAACTTGCCTCTACAACCTCAGGTAAAAATAGAACCATTTGAAAAATGGGCCTTTGATTTTGTAAGACCTATTTTTCCAATGTCTAGGAAGAAAAAGTGTATTTTGGTATGTACTAACTATGTCACTAAATGGGTAGAAGTTAAACCTCTTTTACATGCTAATGAACAAGTTGTTATAGACTTTTTATTCAAGGACATATCTACTCGTTTTGGTGTCCCAAGAGAAATTGTAACAGATCATGGCACTCAATTCACATCAAATCTTGTCTAGAATATCATAGAACAATATGAGATCAAGCATCATAAATCATCCCCTTACCATCCGCAAGACAATGGGCAAGTGGAATCCACAAACAAGGTTCTTGAAGCCATATTAACCAAAATTGTTTAGTTACACCATCAAGATTGGGCAGATAGGCTTCCGAAGGCACTTGGGGCTCATCGGATCACATGGAGGAACACTAATGGGCATACACCATATGAGCTTGTGTATGGAAAACAAGTTTTGTTTCCTATTGAGTTCCAAATCAAGACTTTCATAATAGTAGCCAAGCTTGGGATGGATCTTTCAGAGGCACAACAATAGAGGTTGGCACAATTAAATGAATTGGACGAGATCCACCATGATGAAATTCAACATACTACCATCATCCAACAACAAAGATCGAGATGGCATGACAAATTTATCAGGAAAAAGAAATTCAAACCAGGTGATTGGGATCTCTTATTTGATTCTAGATTTAAAATTTTTAAAGGAAAGCTTAGTACTCAATGGTTTGGGCCATATGCGATAGAGACGGCCTTTGACAATGTATCAGTCAAAATTAAAACCATCGATGAAGAGGGCATTTCTTTTCTAGTAAATGGGAACATATTAAGGTTATATCAGAAACCTACTAATAGAGAAGAATTTGTTCAAAACTTGCTTCAACAATTAGAGATGGAGATAGTGAGTAAGGGAAGTTCTTCCCCTACTCTTATATTGGGATGATTATTTTCTCTTATTGTTCTAAAAAACTAAATAAATATATAATAATAATAATATCCTTTTCCAGCGCGACTAGGTTTTAGATGTTTGTAGGGATCTAGATCAGAAATCATCCCTGAGCGATTCTAAGAAGGAAGTTGATTGAGACGAAGGGGCACTGGATATGCATGAACCTCATGGACATAGGGGAGGGGATGCCAACCCCCTCATATAACAACAATGAAGTGCCAAGAGCCAGGAGCAAGTGACCTTCCTTTGAGTCATTGCCACATCTCACAGAGTAGATTATGCAGGATGCGCAACAGTTTGGCAAGGCCATGGATGTAGAAGTAGAGTCCTCCCACCCAAAAGTGACTCGTATGTGGGAGTTAAGGAAATGTATTCCACAATCTACCATTTCTCCAAGGTATGTAATCAACTCAGCTAGGGTATGAGAGAATATTCAATTTATGAAAGAGCATGCTTTGATAGGAAATTCACGGGCCTATGGCCCTCTGAACGAGATCTCATGCATTAGATAAAGACATGGTGGAACCCTAAGGGTCACTATGAACATCAATTAAGCTCGAAGGGTTTCCTCACAATCATTTTCTTCAATATTGAGGATAAGGACCGCATCTTTGAAAATAGCTCGTATTTCTTCAACTCAGCAAGGTTATATCTCAAATTCTGGACAGATCACTTTAGTCCATAAAAAGAGGACTTCACTTTTGCACCTATCTAGATTAGGATCTACTCCCTCCCACATGAATTTTGGTTGGAGGAAATCCTCAAAGGCATAGGTAATACCCTAGGAAGTTATATTAAATACTCTGAAGCCACTCGACAAAGACGATACACCTCTTATGCAAGTATCTGTGTTTATATGAATTTCTCAAAGGCCCTTCCAGGATCCTTAACCCTCAAATATAAAGATGAATAATGGATCCAAACTATCGATTATGAGCATATACCTTTCTGTTGTAGGAAATTCCACAAGCATGGACACTTATTAAGAGATTTCTTCTTAAATACCCCAACAAATCCAACAAAGGAGAAGTCAAAAGATGGCTTTACCCAAGTTTCAAACCGGAAGAAACCCAACCCCATGAAGCCAAGCCAAGGACAGGCCAAAAAACCCTCTACCAACAATTCCTTTGAAGTCTTAAATCAACTACCAGATTCGCAAGAAGTTGAAAACCCTAATCAACATGAAAATCAAAACAATGAAAAAGGCAGGTCCAAACAGGTTCACGATCCAATATTAGAGAGGATAGTTTCACCTGAATCACCAGTGCAAATGGAAGTAGATCAATATGTAGGGAAGGGAGGTGATACAAAGATGAATTTTGATGACAAGGATCTGGTTGACATACACCTGGACAAGTTGGAGGAGGCTTACCTCAGAAAAGAGCTGCAATGTACTCCACTAGAACAATAGAACAACTACGCAAAGTCCACAAAGTAGATATAGACTCAACAACAGGGGCTACCTCATGCTTGGGCATCAGATTGGATCCAAGAAAAGAGACCAAAAGAACACCAGGGGAAAGTAAACGACGGGGATGAAAATCAAAACAACAAATGATAAGAGAAGTAGTAAGCTTCATGATCAACTTTGACCAGATTCAAAGGCTCACTACGGGTTTCTTCTCCTCTCCTCAACCCTCGTCATCACGAAGATCCTCTCTTGGAATGTCAGTGGTCTGAATAGAAGGATGAAACAGAGGGTTGTTCAAAACTATATAATGGTGGAAGATCCAAATATCCTTTTCCTTCAGGAAATGAAATGTGCAGGGGATGTTGTTGAAGAGATCTTCAAAAAATGATGGAGAGAGTGCAATTTTGTCTATAATGGTTACAATGGGGCAGTAGGAGGCGTTGGTATCTTCTGAAACCCTGCGATAGTCATTATGAAGAACTTTTTCTCTATATCTTGGATTCTTTGTGCTCGATATAGGGCCATAGGTTCAAGTAAAGAAGGGAATTTGGCAACTGCTTACAGACCCCTATCAAATCTAGAGAAGGATTGTTTCTTGAAAACCCTAACAGATCTACGCATAGTAGTAGGTCCTCAAATATGGATCATAGTTGGAGACTTTAACATCATCCTCACCTTGGAATAAAAGTGAGGGGGTACTAGAAGACTCGACAAGGATAATGCAAATCTTCAGAGCCTAATCGAAGATATTTATTTGATTAACATTGAAACCAGGAACGAAACCTTCACCTGGTCTAACAAGTGGTCTGGTTCTCAACATGTAGCATGTCGACTAGATCGATTTTTCATCTCGGAAACAATGATATTGTTGGATTACTAAGAGGGGGGGTCAATTGGTAATAGAGCAATGCAATTCTTTTTAACCATAAAATGAAAGTGTTATATCAATGTAGCATTATAATCCAATAGTTGCAGAGTAAATAAACAATGAACAAATGAGCAATCATACACATACACAGTACATTAGTGTTTTTATGTGGAAACCCAAAGTGGGAGAAAACCACAAAATGTTTTTTTATTATATGCCTTTAAGAATTACATTCATTAGAAGCACCAACTTCCTTTGTTTTCCAGCTGCAACTGGAAGAAGGCGCCAACCCCCTAGTTTCTCAGGTTACAACCCGAGGGAAACTCCAACTCACCAATTCTTTGGCTACAACCAGAAGGAGGCTACAACCCCCTATGTTCTCTAGCTACAACCGGAAGGTGGCTAGAACCACATGTCCTTGCCCCTTCCAACCGCCCTGTCGTAGAAGTAGAATGATTGAACCATTGTCACACTATTACTGTGAGATATACTGTTGTAAACCTGTACCAATCAACCTGTAACAACCTATACCAAACAACATGTAATCAACTTGTACCATAAACAAGTACATCAACCATGCACCAACCTATACCTCAACATGCACCATCAACGAACGCATCAACCATGCACCAAATATGTACCAATCATGCATCAAATACACATAAATTATGACTCGTCAATATGTACCCACATCATCAACTATACACCTCATGTATGTGCCAAATCATCAACTACTTGTCTCAACCATGTACCCAACATGTGCCTCAACCAAAATCCCTCATCAATTTCATCATCCAAATCTGATGTGTAATTGTAATAGACCTGGTGTATATGATCACATACCTCCAAACCTTCCTTAACTTTAACAACAAGACACTAGCATTTTCATCAAACTTTACTTTAGTCTCACATGACCAATTTTGGATTAGTCAACAACCCTAACTTGAAATAATCATAACTATGTACCTGTAATGAATAAAGATCTGGAAATGGTACACAATGTTCTTCAGTGTCTTTTGTGAAATTCCGCCAGGTTTCACTGCTTGGAACTTCTCAGAAAATGAGTTATAGCAAAAATGGCATACCTTGTTGAATTTTGGCTTATTCTAGACAGCGAAATTGTAGAGCATGCCCTGCACGGAATATTTGTCTTATGGATATGAAAATGGTACACGTAATACTACAGACTGTACTCTAACCAATACATTTTTTCTTACTGAATTTGGATATGTTATGAAGAAGTTATGACATTTTTACCCGAAACACTTGTTTTAGACTAGTTTCAAAACTAGCCAAAAACCCTATTTTCCACGGAGTGTAAATCCAAAAATACAACGACCAACAAGCTGAAATTTTTCTCACATCTACTTGTATATGTTTCCTCGACGGGATCCATATTTCACGGTCTGAATCATTCTAGAAAAAAAGTTATTGCGAAAATGGTAAGTTGACCTATAAATAACATACCTTAGAAAGCATCATCAAAAGAATTTATCCTCCCTTGAATTTCGGCCTTCCTTACTTAACCTTCCCTCTGAAATTCCTTTGGTTACCTCGGTGACTTGTAGATATTCAATATGCTCAGGTGTGTTTAAATGAGAAACCCTTGCCTCTTATTTATACTTTTATGTAGCTTCCTCAAGGGGTTACCTTCTAACCATCTTAAACCACTTTCCTTATTTTAGGGCTAACCCACTTCTAACCACTTGTTCTCTTAGTAATGTCTCCATTAACTTTATTATTTAAATAATTTCTTTTGTATCCATTTTGACTTATAATACACTCATCACTTCACTTTATTATTTAAATAATTTCTTCTTTGCAATCACTTTGACTACTTTGACCTTTTGGGGCTTCTAGATGACTCATGAGGGTTCTCCAACTTCACATGGCCATAACTCTCTAACCATGTGGAGTTATGTGACGTTCCACAGACCACTAGAAATGGCATGACATGTACTATCCATCTAGAATAGTATTACCTTCAAATATATTAAAAGTCATACCATTATACATCAAACAAACTTGGGTCCATTACCCAAACCTTTGTACTACCAGAATTTGCTACCGAACTTTCTTCAATGGTTGACATCAATGATAACCAACCCAAATGATCAACAATATCCCCCTTTAACATTGATGGCAACACTTTGATGCAATACTGAAGTCATATCACTCATGCTCCCCCTTGAACCATGCCTATGTGCTCTTTCTCCAAGCATTTACATTTGCATATGATAAATCTATCCCCCTTTGTCCTCAATGAAAAAGGTATCTTTCCATCCGGGGCTGCTCCCCCTGACTGAACTCTTCCTGAAACTGATCTCCCAACCTGAACTGTCCTCTTTATGGTGCTTTCTCGTGTAAATCTAAGACATATAAGATAAGCATTCAAAAGGATTCATTTTGGAGTAGAATTTACTCTGAGTCTCTAGCGAAGATACTCAAAGGCTTCTCGTGGAAGCAGATTTGTAAAGATGTTTTCCGCTTGTTCTTTTGTGCCCACATATTCAACTATGATGTTCTTCTCTACAACTTGTTCCCGTAGAAAGTGATACTTGATTGGAATGTGCTTCGTATTGGAGTGCATCACTGGGTTCTTTGAGATACTGATGGTGCTTGTATTATCACAATAGATTGGAATGGGCTCATCATACTCAACCTGTATATCTATCAGATTTTGTTTCATCCATAGAACTTGTGTACAACATCATGTTGATGAAATATACTCTGCTTCGATTGTAGATAAACATATTGATGATTGTTTCTTACTTAGCCAAGATACTAAACACTCACTCAAGTAGAATGTTGCTCCACTAGTGCTTCATCGATCATCAACACAACCTGCCCAATCTGCATTTGTGTAGGCAATAAGTGATAGATCATTGTCTTTTGGATACCATAATCTAAACTCTTATGTTCCTTTGAGATATCTCAAAATCCTCTTCACTACTAGGACATGTGATTCCTTTGGTGCTACTTGAAATCATGCCATGTGTCCAACTACCTGCATTACATCTAGTCTGGATGATGTCACATATAGTAAACTATCAATCATTGACCTGTATTGCCTCTGGTCTGTAGACTTTGAATCATCATCTTTGCTCAATTTGCAACTGGTTTGCATAGGTGTGGTAATTGGTCTGCAATCTTCCATTCTGAGCCTCTTTAGCATTTCTCTGATATACTTAGTTTGAGAAATAAAAATTCCTTGGTTGCTTTGACGTATCTGAAGACCCAAAAAGAAGGATAGTTCTCCAAGTAATGACATTTCAAATTGATTATGCATATCCTTTGCAAATTTCTGGCTTAACTGGTCATCATTACTTCCAAAAATAATATCATCAACATAAACTTCAATTAATAAAATACTATCTTGAGTTACCTTAATGTAGAGGTTGTTGTCTGCTCTTCCTTTTTCGAACCCTGCCTATTGTAGATATTTATCTAGTCTAGATTACCATGCTCTAGGAGCCTTTTTTAGACCATACAAGGCGTTCTTCAATTTGCACACTTAATCTTCGTTCTTTGACAACTGAAATCCTTCTGGGTGTTTAATGTAGACTTCTTCTTCAAGTTTGATACACTTTAATATTCTTGGAGCATGCATAAGCTAAAAGCAATCGGATTGCTTCCATTATGGCAACTGGGGAAAATGTCTCTTCAAAGTCGATTCTTTCAACCTGTGTGTATCCTTTACATACCAATCTAGCATTGTTCCTTGTAACATGTCCATCTTCATTCAATTTATTTCTGAAAACCCACTTTGTGCCAATCACATTCTTATTCTTTGGTCTTGGAACCAATTCCTAAGTGTCATTCTTCTCTATTTGATCCAATTCTTCATCCATGGCCTTATTCCATAATTCATCCTTGCTGGCCTTTTCAAAACTGTTTGGTTCAATCGTAGATAAGAGTGCTAGGTGCATTTGTTCTGGTGAACGGATTCTTCTTCTAGTCTCAACTCCTGCATCCTTGTTTCTGATAATTTGATATGAAGGATGATTCTTTTGTACTCGTTTGCTACGTGTATTTGGAGGCACTTGTTGAACTTGCTCTTCTAATTTTGTTTGATCTTATTCATCTTCTTCTTCGTAAAATTGTTCCACTGATTCATTTTCTTCTTCTTCCTTTGATTCTCGTCCACCTATTACATCAATTGTTACATTGATGTTTTCCACAACTTTGTTCAATTTCATATTGTAACATTTGTATGCTTTCCTTGTACTCGAGTAACCAACAAGTAAGTACTCCTTTGTCCACACGAGAGTCAAACTTTCTCATTCTTCCATCTTCTCTTTTAATGTAGCATTTGCTTCCAAATACTTTGAAGTGTTTTACATTTGTTGGTCTTCCTTTCCATAGCTCGTAGGGATTTTTGTCATTGTTGTTTATGAGCATTACTTTGTTTTGAATGTGAACTATTGTATGCACTGCATGTGTCCTAAAAAATGTCTGTCAATTTTGAATCCATTAGCATTGTTCTAGCCATTTCCTATGTAATTATCATCCATTATGATAATGTTCATTTGTCTCTGAACCACTCTTTGAACCTTCTTTTCTTATCTCTCACTTCTGTGAATCAAAGGTAATTTTATGACCCTGGTCACACATTTGACCTACACTTAGAAGATTATGTTTCATATCTTCTACTAGTAGATCATTTTCTGCCTTGGTATTCTTGTTTCCAATTTTGACTATGCCTTTTCCAATGATTTTAGTTGAATCATCATTTCTAAAAGACATTGATCCATCTCTTTCCTTTATTAATGTAAGAAACCTGTCTTTATCACATGTCGCGTGTTTTGAACAACCAATGTCAACATACCAACCACGTTTATTCTGCTTAGCTTGTAGAGCGAATGTGCATTCACCAATTTATGAATCCATGCTCTCGTCCACTATCATATATATGTCCAAACCTAGTAAGTGTTCTTACAAATTCATCTTTGTCCATACTGTCCAAGACTCTACTGCACAATTGTTCATAATGTTGACCCATTTATCACTATGAAGTCTTCACTACTACAACTAATTAATCTATCAAACTGTACTTCTGCTAACTCACTGCTTTGGATCTATCTACTTAAACTCTGCAAGCTGCTCGAAGGATGGTTCTTTTGTCTGTCACAACTATCGCATAAACTCCCCCTGTCTTATTATTCATATTACTTGGGAATCTCTAAGCCGGATGGCTCAGAACAATTCCTGCTCTGATGTGTATTCATCATTATCTTCATTGGTAGATTCATCATCTCTCTGAGCTCTAACTTATTTCTTCCTGTCTGTGGATTCATCTTTCACTACAATTCCTGAAAGTACAATCTCTTGAACCTGTTCCTTATTTACCTATCCTTATTTTCTTTCAGTTATTTTCCAAACATTTATGTAACTGACATATTTATTTTTCTCTATAGAATTTTCTTCATCTCATTTTATTGCCAATCTTGCGATCTCTCAGACCTAGTCTTTGTTCACATGTTCTTCTTGTTTTCTTATCCATACTTTCTTATATCTGAAATCGATGTTCTATTTCATGGAAGTATCGATCATGCTTCTACAATCACTAGCTGTGTGTCCATAGTTATGACATTTGTAACATTCAATGTTATGTAGCGCCACATAGGCATTTCTTGCTTGAACATTTCTTTTATAATCCCTACAATTTGCAACCTTATGTCCAAAGTTAGTATAATAAAAACAATGACCATAAAAGAAATTTGCATACCTGCGAGTGAATGATCTTCTTTGTGGTGTAGTCCTTCTGAATTTCTATCTTGACTGATCATGATCATGATTGAAGCTTCTTTGTGGCTTGAACATGGATGGTCTTCTTGAAGATGTATCTTTAATAGTTTTCTTAGATTCGGGTTGACCATGATTCCTTCCTTTGAGTATTTTTGCATGATTCTTGCTATTTTCTTCATTCTTATTTTCTAACAACCTAAAGTGCTTCTCTTCATTCTCTACAATTGATACAGATGTTTATGTCTCTTCAACGTTCTTTTTGAGCTTGACGATTTCACTTTTCAATGTGACAACTTCTTCTTCAAGCTTCTCAACCTATTCTTCTTTCTTTAATATCTGAGACTCCATGACTTCTTATGTTCTCTTCACTTCTTCAAGCTGAATTTTTAATGTAATTATTTCTTCTTCAAGTACTTTCTCTTCTTGACCAAACTCTGACTCAAGTTGGTTTAGATTGTTAGTTCTTTCCTTGAGATGATCTGTGAATATATTCTCTCTCATTTCTGCTTCTTCCTTCTTTGCTGCTATGTTGGATTCCAAACACTATTTTTTATCTTTAAGATTTTCTTCGATCTTTTTGGCATCTTCTAGCTGAGTTCTTAAGTTCTTGACGACCTATTGGGGTTCTTCAAAAATGTGAGCACTTTCCTTTTGTTTCATCAATTCCTTCTCGAGTGACTTGTTTTCTTCTCTTTCTTTTCTTAGTTCATCTAAAGCACTCATCAATTCTTCTTCATAATTGTCTTCCTTTTCAATTAGTTTTTTTGTCTCATGGCATTCTATTTCAAGATGTCCGTGTTTTTCACAATTAAAGCAAAACAACAAACCTCTGTTGATTATGTACTCTTCATCTTTTGAATCTGTTTGACATGGTGAACATATTTATTCTTCATCTGTACCTGCATCTTCTTTGGCATTTTATGAATTTGTGATGGGTGAAGAATATATGTCATGTAACTTATCCCAAAGTTCTTTGGCTGATGAACATTTACCAACATTTTCTCTTACTGGATTAGGTAATCCTTCCCAAATGAAATCCATTGTTATTTTGTTATTCTTCTTCAATTCCTTCTTGGTTGCAGTCTTTGCCAAATATAATACCCATGTTCCTGTAAAAATACTTGCGTCCTTCCACTCCACATCTCATACTTTAAACCATTTCGACCATTGAACATTGGTACTCCATTCTCAAAATAATCCATGATCTCCTTCCAGTGGTTAAACTATTTCCTGAAGGAACCTGCTCTGGAACCAATTGTTGGATTACTAAGAGGAGGCATGAATCAGTAATAGAGCAATGTAATCATTTTTAATTATAAAATGCAAGTGTTATATCAATGTAGCATTATCATCCAATGGTTTCAAAGTAAATAAACAATGAACAAATGAGTAATCATACACATACACAATACACCAATGTTTTTACGTGGAAATCCAAAGCGGGAGAAAACTACATAATGTTTTTTCTTATATGTCTTCAAGAATGACATTCATTGGAAGCACGAACTTCCTTTTGTCTTACTAAATTTGGATATGTTATGAATAAGTTATGACATTTTTACCCGAAACACCTGTTTTAGACTAGTTTCAGGACTAGCCACAAACCTTACTTTTCAATGGTGTGTCGTCCAAGCCTTTTGCACCTTCCAAAGGAATTCACTAGGGGGATCTACTCTCTCCCTTCCTCTTCATCATAATGGTCGAGGTTTCTGGGTTGTTACATAAAGGCATCTATTGCGGATGGTTTTCTTCAAATCCTGTCACTGCATGGTTTACAACCAGCAACCTCCCACAGTCAATTTGTGGATGACACAATGTTAATGAGCACTCCAACTGCACAAGAATCCTTGAAATTTAACTCAATCCTAATGGATTTTAGTGAGGCCTCTGACACCACCATTAACTTAGACAAATCCCAACTCTTTTTATTCAATCTCCTATAGCCATTCATCATCATATCTCTCGCTTATTAGGCATTCCCAAGAGCTCCCTTCCATCCAATTACCTTGGGATTCCCCTTTCTGATTCTACATCCATAAACATATCATCGTATTCTCTCATTCAATCCCTAACCATTCACTTAACTCCTCGACTTTTAGAACCCTTAATCTCGCCGCTCGCCTTGTCCTCATGAAATTGGTCCTACAAGCTATACTCATTTAACTTTTTTTGCTTTGGCAGCCCCACAATCTATTATCAAAGCCATTCGTAATTTTCAAAGAAGTTCTCTCTGGAAAGGCCACAAAACTAAGAAATAATGGGCCCTGGTAAGCTAGGACAAAATTTTCAAACTGAAGCTTAATGGGGGAACTTGGTATTCAGGATCCAGGCTTGCTAAATGAAGTGATGGGTGGCAAGATCTAGTGGCATTGGCTTAAGCAACCAAATGAACTTTGGGCACAACTATGGATACAAAAATATGCTCCTAAGATCAATGTTTATCAACTCATTAGGATGGTGGATCAGATTCCATTCTCAAACATAAGGAATGCAACATGGTGTAATTTCCCTCTCATCCTAGAGCTTGCCTTTTGGGAGCTTCGAAGTGGAAAAGAGGCTATGTTCTGGTCAGACTCCTGGCAATGATTGTCGCCCCTACAATCCTTGGAAAGTATGCAACATATACAAGCACAAATACAACAAGTTGACACTCTAAGAGTAGCCAATCTCTGGAAAGAAGAACCCCTCCCCCCTCATTAGAGGAACTGGAAAGTTCTCCACAATGACCTCAATCTTCTAGTTGATTGTAATCTGCAACCCTAGCAAGAATTAATAGCTTAAAGAAAGGTTTGTATTCAGGAGGGATCAAATATTTTACGGTGGGTTCATTCTCTTCTTGGCTCATTTTCAATTAACGAAGCTTACAATCTCTCGTCCAAGTTTCACCTCCAGCCAAAGGAAAATATCTTGAAAATATTCCAGCACTCTCACTTTTTCGCCAAAAAATTCCACTTTTTATGGCTACTCATGCAGAACCGCATACTCACTTGGGACAATCTCTGGAAGAGAGGCTTCATTGGGCCATCTATCTTCCACCTTTGTTTGCAACATGAGGAATCAAGGGAGCACCTACTCAATCAATGTTATTTTAGTGCAGAAATTTGGAACCAGGTCACACAAACCATGAGAAAAACAAACACAAATAGGGACAACATAATCAACACCCTAGATCATTGGGGTTCAACAGCCTTCAACAACCCAATTCTAAACAAGATTTGGCAGATGTTACCAGGTTTTGTGGTTTGGAAAATATGGAAGGAGATAAATAAGAGAGTTTTTAATTCTAAACCTTCATCACCACCCCTTATCTGGTCTAAGATCTTTGCTTACATACAAGAGACCATTTGTTCCTAACAGTGGCCCTAAGAAGCTCTTTCTTGAAACCCCAATGAAAACATCATCCTTTCTCAATGGCATCTAAATATTAACTCCAATCAACACCTCATCAGTCCCAACCCTAGTCCCCTGCTCACCTCAAGTTCCAAGTCCTGACACAGTCCTCCCCCTGGTTTCTTCAAGTTGAACTTTGATGGTGCGTCTAAAGGCAATTGAGGACCAGCTGGTTTTGGGGTGGTCATCAGAGATAGCAATGGGTAAATCACATACATCATGGTTGGAAATACAGGCTTTGATTCTAACAACTTTGTTGAGCTTTGGGGCCTCATTAGAGGCATTCAACTTGCCTCCAGTTTGGGTTTGAATCAGTTTATTATTGAAGGAGACTCCCAGGTAATCATGTCTTTGGCTACTAAAATCATTAATGACTCTAAACTGTGAAAGTTTCCCCCAAATAGTGTCTTCTCAGTTCCCTAGAGTTCTTTCACTCTCTCCTCGTCCCCTCCCATGTCTGAAGAGAGGCAAATAAAATCGCTGACAAATTAGCAAATGAAGGAGTGTCTTTAGTGGGAGAAGATCTCTCCATTGATGTTATTCTTCTACCAGCTCCTTCTTTACTTTTTCAATGCCTTGATTTAGCTCACAAAGGTTGCCACCTAGAGAGAATGTGAACAATCATATTGTCGCAGATTGTCGCCACCCTCCTCCTTTTATGCCTCCTGATGCTGATCTTTAATGCAGATGAGATGGGTGGGTGTCTAGACCATATGAGGAAGTTATTGTGCAAGTTTGGCATGGTGTTGGTTTCCATTCGTACTGGTACTTGGATGATGAGTGTCGTCAATTCAAGCTCTATGGAAATTACCATGGCCGAAACCATAATAATTGTCGTGTTTATGCTTGTTGAGAGCTCCTTTCATCCCATTCTAATTTTGTTAACAACTCTTCTGTCTCTCACAAAGTCACTTCAGGATTCCTATACTTTGGTTTCATCTCCTCCTCCTTTGCTTGATCTCCTTTGCATCCTCATTGCCACCATGCCACGAAAGCAAGGCAAGCCAAAACATGGCCCAACCTACTATAGCTTCTTAACCAGACGCACTTTCCCTGTTCTTTCAATTGCTTCGTCTCATCACCCTGCTCTGCCTCCAGTCGCGTTTCCCTCCATAGTTCATAATTGGCACGAAAATGATTGGGGCTCGGTCTTCGTGGAGGAGGAATTCCCTCTGACTCCACCCCATCCTATTGTTTCCTCCACGACGGTCACCCCTGTGAATGCCCGGAATATTTTAACCCTTTTGTTCAAGTGGATAGTAACTCTGTGGCTTAGAATCTAGAGGAGTACTGGGGTTTCCTTGTTCTAGAAGAACAAGCTCCCATGTTAGTTGAAGAAGAGGTTTAGGAAAACGTTGGTCTAAATACAGTGGTTACACAGTTCGAGGAAGCGATACCCGAGTTGATTCCATAATAAGGCTTCTTTGAGGAGCAATCATGTCTCATATTCGAATTGTGCATGGATGTTTTTGACCAGCTTCACCAACTGGAAATCCTCAATTATTGGTTGGATATGTTCTTCGACTCATTCTCAAGAGAGCTTGTGAAAAGAAGATCCCCAACTTGCTATTAGCCTTTTTCCTTCGCTTTAGCTCCGCCTCACTTTCTGCCAGATGGTGGTGGTCAAGCTGCATATGGTGTATGACACTCTCCTGTTTATTTTTCATTTTGTTAAATGTTAGGAAACAACATAATCTTGGCTTCAGGCCCCCCTGTTTATCAGGTCTCTTTTGATTATCTTAGTTAGATCAATTAGTATGGTTATGGACATATTTTCAAGGCCTGGGTCTGGTTTTGGTATCCATGTTTTGGCATAACAGACTACGGGCTCCTCTATATGTATATGTTCTTTGAACCTTTGAGGTAATTTTACTTACAAAATAATAATAATAATAATAATATATATGAAAAAAAAAGTAAAGAAAAAAAAATATAAGCACAGAATGTGAAAACCAGTTTATTGGCACAGTTGTGCAAGAATTATGTTAGAAAACCAAAGATGGCAGACAAAATTCTCAAAATTCTTCAAATAAACAAACATGACATCTTCAACTCATGTTCAACATTTCTTTCTAGCACCTGAATTTTCAGCAATAAGTTGTTAGTAACCCGCAAAGATTCAGTTTTGCAATATCAGTCAGATAGATTCCTTTCACTCCATAATTCAAGAAGTTTTTGTTTAAATTTTTCATGGTTTTTCATAAAATAAGCTTAGCAACAATGACAAAATTGTTTTATATTTGCTCCTCAGTTCCAGAATTTTATTAGTACAATATACTAGATCTTTTTACCAGGAATTATAGTTTGTGATTTCAAAATTACTGGTAAAAATATTATAATCAAATTTTATTTTCTATAATTGCAAACTTTTTTCTGCAACCACGGGCACTTTCTGCAACTACCAAAGTTACTTGTAGCTATTTTTCAAAGGAATTAAAAGATACTAATTCATTTTACCAACTTGCAAGTCCGAGATCAACACGAATTGTGAATTTCATGCAATTTGTCATGAAATTCAATTATGGAAACTTCAAATTGCAGCAGATTTAGATCTTCTACAAAAGACTTTGATCATCTTCTTCAGCAACAACGTCAGTTTCTTCATCAACATCAACTTCTTCTTCAATAGCAACATCAATTTCTTCATCAACATCAACTTCTTCTTCAACAACAACACTAGATCTCTTTAAGTATCAACATGAAATATTTTTCTTCTCCGGGATTCATTCTTCACAAGCATTCATCTACAGTACCAGAACTTTCTCTTAAAAAATGCAACAATCCAATCAACGGAACAACACTTTACATTCAACCTTGCTTCAATTCTCGAGGTGGCGAATTCTACAGGTTATAGGTAAATCACAAAGCTAACAGTTTCTTAAATCATTTGTGCAATTAGATTTATGGGTTATATATAAGATGGACAATAAATCGAACCTCAAATCATGCATACTCAGTTTTTCCTAAGTCTATTATTCGTTTTCCCAAATTCGATGTTATGCATACTCTTGAAATCTTACCTTAACCATGCAATTCCTTTTGCTAAAACACTCTATCATATGATTTTTAATATGCATGGTGAAAATTTATTTTCGGCATGTGTAACACCATGTTTCCCCCAGATTGTAAATATAACTGAACTGGCCAAGGACTATGGCAAAACTCATAAGTATGAATATGTGTTGTAAATGGACCTGCAGGAAGAGGTCAATGAATGTAAATGATAGTTTGAATTTATTGCAGAAC
>SNQJ01S0019016.1:47585-70432 GCA_010110895.2 Picea sitchensis | reverse complement strand
GGGGGTGGGGGGTAATATTAGAGAATACATTATTATGTTTTCTCTAATATTACCCCCCCAACCCCACCCTCATATGAGGGTGGGGGAAGGGGTAATATTAAAAAAAACATAATAATGTTTTGTTATATGCAAAGCAACGAAGATACCCTTCTAGACATTTATTCAAAATCTCAGTTTTCCCATCAGATTGAGGATGGTAAGAGGATTTGTGAGCCAATTGAGTACCTAAACAAGAAAATAATTCAATCCAAAAACTTCTTGTGAAAATTGGACTATTGTAGAACTTTCTGGATTAATTGTGTAGATAGTTTGGAAACGTCCAACGTTTTGAGTGGACACTCCATCCATCATTAGGGACAAGATAAGTTGAGTGATTAGAAAAGAATATGTTGAAGGATAAATTGGATCTATGTCACTTTCAATAATCTTGGAATTCCATGTAGCTTTAAAATTGTTTCTATAAATGTTGTTGCTATTGTACTTGCTTTAAAAGGACGAGAAAGAGAGAAAAAATGGGCATACTTTGTGAGTCAATCCACTATTACCACGATGACATTCTTTTCTTCAAACTTGGGTAGACCTGTAATAAAATCCACTTATATAGATAATGGTTGTAGGAGACTCAATGTCTTGATTGTCTCTACCTTATTTTGTTGACAGACCACACATTCAACCACAACAAATTTAACATTAGTTTGAAGACCTTCCTAGAAAAAATCCTTCTTGATCATGTGGTAAGTTTTCAAGAACCTTGAATGTCCTCATATGTGAGAAGTTTGCAATTTCAAAAGGACCTTTTGTTTGAGTTGGGAAACATAAATATAGGCGATCTTGATTCCACAATAAATCATTCTTCCACACAAATTTATTTAATGCACTTGAGTATTCTTGTATTTGTTGAATGAACTTGCATACCTTCCGATCTTGCTTCTATTCTATCCTTGCTTCTTCCACCCAATCATATTGTGGAATAAAAATAACACGTAGTAAATCCTCCTTGTCTTCTTCTTTCCTTGAAAGTGCATCTACCACCATATTTTGTTTTCCTTTTTTGTAGATAATTTCAAAGTCATAACCTTACATATTTGTTGTTCTTCTGAAGGTAATTGTTGTTCCAATAATTACTTCAATCTATCATGATTTGTTTTTACCTTGAAGTGTCTTCCTATCAGGTTAGGGTGTCATTTCTTAATTACATGTAATATGGCCAACATTTCCTTTTCATAAATGGGTTTAAGTAAGTTATTTCCTCAAGATGGTTGCTTTCAAAGGCAAGAGGCCTTCCTTCTTGCATTAAAATTGCACCAATACCAAGTCTTGAGGCATCACACTCCACAATAAAGGTTTTTGTTAAGTTATGCATGGTCGGGATAGGAGTCGTAGAAATAGGATATGTTGTAGTCTGAGAGAAAGTATGAGAGGTTACCAATAGTTCCTTACATACAGAAACATACGTTACAACATTATATATAAGCACACCAAGAGATACAAGGAAACATACACAAGTAATGTGAGAACCATAAAATATTTTTTTATTATATGTGTCAAAATAATCTTCCTCTCTCTCTATTACATAGTCACACACACACACAAACAGTTACTTGCCAGTTACAATTCTTAACCAACTGGTCGATCAACTCTAATTGTATGTTTGACCAACCCCTTTATCCAACTTCTCTCCTACAACATCTCCCCCCCCCCCCCCTCTTCCCCCTTTAATTCATTACTTGTCTCGAGCAAGGGGGGAGTCTGACTATCACATTTAGAATAATTTGACAAACCCTTTTGGCACCCCCAATGAGGTTTTTACCTGTAGGTTACATCATTTTTTAGAAAGAGAGAGAGATACAATTTTTGAGAACAATAAAGAAGTAATAGATTCTTTGAAGGAGAGAAGAATTTTGAAGGCAACTACTGTTGGAATCTTCAAACTGACTCTGATACTACAGGTTGTATGTTCTTGGATTTGAATTCTTCAAAATATTTCTTCAATCTGTTGACCGATGGGCTTTGGGTACTTTGTCAATCTGCCAATTTGTGCCTCAAAATTTTCTCAAGTGTCGAATGCAAAAACGAAGTTGGAGGAGGGATTTGTATATACATTTGAATAAAAAAGGAATGTGTGATGACTACCTGATCATGGTGTTTTCTTCGTTTGGGTGTGATCCTCTGGTTGCTCTGTTTTCCCAATTATTTCTTCTGGAATTGTCCATTCATGCAATTTTACATGAGGAGGCAATGATGTTGTTCTCTTGTCCTTGTGTAATTCTTATGTTCCTTCGACAACCATTTTCGGTGTTACTGATTGATTACTGGTGGTCAAGAAATTCAACTATGATATTGTCAGGTTCAAGAACTAAAATTTTTGTCGATATGATGACGCAAACCCCAAATTTGATGCAGGTTGTTGCGACAATCCTTCTAATGTTGTTTGGTAGATGCTTGGTGTTATTTTTTGCAAGTATTGTGAAAACATATGCCATTCGTCAATGAAATATTGGGCCTCCACCCCCAATGAATTTAATTGTTCCAAAAAGTCTAGTTTATCTGCTAAGGGGGCATCTTGAACTCAAGCTGACTCTGGGTCAAACTTTTGTTCCTCTTCCTAATCTTTTATTTAACTCGGACAAGGTGCTTGATGGCATTATCTGTTGGTACTTGAGCTTTGTTTGCTTCTTCCAACCATCCCCTTTCCCGCTTAGCCAGTTCAACCTCAAATTACTTTTCTTTTGCAAAATGATTTGATATGGATAATTTGAATTTTGGGCCCCTGGTCATTTTTTTGGTTGTTCTCAAGTCGACAATTATTGTCTTATGGGCCTTAAGCTTGTTATAAGTAGTAGCAGAGTAGGATGGCCATTTGTTGAGCATTGTATTTAAGATTCCTGCTTGTGAGGTATTCACTTCCAAGTGCATTCAGACCTCCTTGAACTTTTCATATTCAGTTTGCAAAATCATTGTTGTCTGGTGGGCCATCAAGTCTTGTTTACTTCTTATTGTTTGAGTGTGCAACTATTTTATTTCTTTGTTTGTTCGCTTGAGGTCTTGGATTTCTTGCTAACTTTTAGCACTTGCATCGAACACTACTTCGACAAGTCCTTTAAATGCTTCTAGTGGGTCTGTTCTTTCTGTTGGTTGTTGAATTCCCAATTTTTCCTTTGCAGTTAGCACACAATCCTGAAATATTTGTTTCTCCTTGTTATTTCGTGTTGTGAGTCGATCACCATCCTTCATGGCTCTTTTCCATCTATTAGTCAACTCTTTTGCAACTTTGTTGTACAAGTCGAACATTTTCTTTTCGAATGCCATTGATGGGTCGAATATTGTCTCTGGAGTCAGTTACGAAGACTCGATTGGTTTAAAGGTTGTGAATGTGGTTACCTTTGATGTATTGTCCTTTCTTTGGATTGCTTTTGTGATCATCATCATCATCTTCTTCTTCTCTTTCTTTTTGACATTTTGTTGCTCTTTATTTTAGTCAATATCTTTATCTTGGTATTTATTAGAATCATTTCCTTTATTCATCTGATCATCATTTTCTAGGTTTCCTTCATTGTTTCCCCCTATTTCCGGTTGTGTGGTGCTCTGAGGATTAGTTCTATTGGTCCTACCATCATTTTCAATGATATTATGTCCCACTGCATCGTTCTGATCCATGTTTTCATTCTACTTGGGGGGATCTATTTAGTTCTTCTTAGGACTTCCATAGGGAGGGTTTTCTGGGGGAGGACTTGTTTTCTTTGACGACCCTTTCTCAACATTGTTATCCCCTTTTCCGTGTTCCTCACTATGTTGATTCAACTATTCTGGTCTAGTTTGCCTTCCCTATGTTTGTTTCTCCTGCTAGTCTTTTCTTGGTTCTTCGTCGGATTTCCCAGGAGGATCAGTTCCACCTATTGGCACTATGATAGGCTCATTATCGACTGACTTATGAGCCATAATAGTGTGTTCTATCCCTTGAGTATTTTTTTCTCCTTGTCCTTCTACGTCTATGTGTTTTTGTGGGTCAATTATTGTCGATGCATCAGGATGACTTGATTGAATTACTCTTATTGGACCCGTTTATGCTTGAGTCATGTCAGGTGGATTTGACTTGCTTGGAGGAGCTAACTTGACTGGAAAATGCTTTGTCCCAGTTTCATACTATATGATTACCTTGACTTCTTCTGATCTAGACTGACTTGCACTTTCTTGGTTGCTTCCGTTGGGCGACGAATCTGAAATAGTTTCTTTGGAAGATACTTGGGTGGCTTTGTTGTTGTTGTTATTTGTTCGACAGCTGAGGTAGGTTGACCTAGAGGTGAATCCCTTGTAAGGTCAACTATGGTTGCCCTTGTTCTTTATCTTTTTGGAATTGTTTAGTACTTGGGTCTGGTCTATTTGTTTTTTCTCTATGCGATGTAGCAGCGGTCATCCTACCTGTACTCTCCTCCGCATGATCTTCTAGTCTTTGTCTTTTCTGTCTTCTTGTTTCAACCTACTTTTTTCGGGGCTACTATGGTTTTTTGTGCTTCAACACTTTTTTCTTTGAGGTTTGTCAATTCTTCCTAGAATGGTGGTCTGACACTTGACTTTAGTATATTCACGGTGACTTCTTTGTCTTGTCAAGTTTTTTTTCTTACATTTTGACCTTATCGACTATCCTATTTGTGAGAGAGAAAAAAATTTCCCACGTTGCAGGGTCATCAAAATTAAGTGCAATATCCAACATAAATGCTTCTTTCCAAATAATTTCCACATCCTCTGGAGCAACATTAGGGTTGATTGCTTGTTTTCATTTGGTTATTCTTTCATGTTGCTTTCTTTTTACCGGGGTTCTCTTCACATGAGTGCCTCCTTCCATGCCCATATCTTCAACAAAGGGGATTGTGTACAATGTTGCTTCTCTTTCCTCCTCCTGCTTGCCATCTATCAAAGGTGTTAGAAAGGTCGAGCTATCATGTAGCACCTATGGTGGGATTTATGTTTCATACCCAAATTGTTTGTCGAGCGCTTGAAATATTTGTAGCTTCATCGGTTGATATTCTAATTCTATTGGTGTTGACCCATCATGCATTCCACACCATACTTTAGTCATGTCAAGACTGAACTAGATTTGGGTGTTCGACGACAATGCCCGTAAAAATTTATGGTCGACCCTCCATCTATATGAGACATTTTCCAAGTTATTTAGCCAACTCCTAAACATTTCATCAGTAGGCATGAACTCGGATGAGCCGATTGCTCCTGGTGAAAAAAAACTATAGTTATCCATAGTTGGACTCTGTTTTGTTGTAAATGTTGGCTCCTCAACTAGACTCACTTGACTCATGGCAAGCCAAATTAGCAGGGATGAGAATTTTATGGCACACCCATTTTCCTGGAATTTTGTGTAGTTATTTTTTATTGTTGCAGCTGAGTATTCAACACAGTCGAATTTTGCACATGTTTGGAGAATTTGGCCAATAGACTCCAACATCGTGAGCTTGACATCAAATGCCCGACCTGTAGCTGTGAAGCTTAGTGAAACTATAACATAAGTCCATTTCACTCTAAGTTTTGTTACCATGCTAATTAACAACACATTTGGATTCTTTGTTGAAGTTCCTCCTATAAGGAACTGTATCTAGTTGTTTGAATTTAGGATTTTTGGCACTACGGTGCCCCCATGTGGTACCCCTGTGATACAGTGTATCAATCCTCCAGTGACTCCTACTGGATAGTCTAGCCATAAATTCCCATTGTGGTATCGACTAAAGAGGAATTCCATGGCGTCTTCTTTCCATCCGCCAAAGTATGTTACATGCGGTGCACCTAAGAAATACCAGATGTCAACTTTCTCCAAGAAGTTTGTTTCTTATTTCCACACTCCACCTTTCATCCCCAATGTAGTGAAGTTATGCCAATGTCTCACCTAGTCGATTTCCTCCATTTTAAATACGTGGGTGTTTTGCATACAGACTTCTAGCTCTGTTGCGGCAGCTCTGTCGAACTTGGATTTTGTTCATCGCTCAATCGGGGAGTCTATGACTTGGCCTCTCATTCTCGACATGGCTGCAAATTATTGTTGGTTGGTTTTAGAATTTAGTTTATGAAGTTTTGGGGTCGAATTCTTAGTTGCAATTTCAATGCTTTGAGTGTTATTATGCTCAGGAGTGAATAATAAAGAAACAAAGTCATATGCCTCCTCTATATTTAAAGGTTAGCGATGAAATGGAGATTAATTCAACCAATGATTCCATTGATTCACATGCATTGATAGTTATGGTGGGCATAAACACTTGTTCATGTGAGGGGATGGTTGCGTCAATGGTGAAATGGCAAACGAGTCGGTCGCATCATGCATTAATTGCATCGAATTACTCCCGATGGTCAATTATCTCAACTAAGTCGATTTTATTGTATTGGGGAGTGCGCCCAACTTGGTTGACTTTTGTTGTTTGATTTTCTTAGATGATCGGGTTGGGTTGGTTCTTCCGATCAATCGAAGATATTCAGTGCAATCGTCTGACCAAGCGACTTCTTTTTTCATTGTCAACATAGTTAATATTTGACTTCTTGACGCCGTGTTTTTTTTGTGGATTTATTTGAAAGTGATCACACTCGCTCGATTTATAATGTCCATACTCGCTTGCTTTATAATGTTCACACTCGCTTCATGGAAGAATTTCGTGTTTGATTGAGTGGGATACTTCTCTTTCACTTGACCGACTGGCTCATTTTTTTAGAAGATGGCAGAAATCTTGTCTTGGTGTTGAGCTTCTTTTGACTTTCTAGTTATATTCTCTAAGAATCCTCTATGATGGCCAAGGACTCTTTTCTCTCCCCATGTTAGGCATGAATGAATGCTTTTTGGTGGTTCAATTCGGTCATGTAACTTCTAGCCTTTGAACAATTTTGTACCTAATTTTCATAACCAACTTGTTTATTGTTTATATTAATCTCGTTTTTGTTTTATTTAACCTTTCTTTTTCCTTTTTATTGCTTGTTTTGTTTTTACTTTTATTATTATTTTTTTTTCGTTTCTTATTTTATTTATTTATGACTCGACTTAGGCCACCACGAAGGGTTTTCGACCTAGTTGGATCATGTTGGCACCCCCAAAGAGGTTTTCACTAACAAATCTTGAGGCTGCTATGTGTTATATTTCTTTAGTTGGGCCTCATTTACTAAATTCTGAAAGGGATGCCCTTACAAATTCCTTAGTTGAACTACTCCCTAGGGTCGGATGCCCTCGACCATGTAAGGACCCAACCATGCAATTTTTAATTTTCATGGCTTGCCCTTTATTCGAATGTCATATAATAATACAAAATCTCATGTGTTAATATCTTTGTTCCAGATGTGTCGGTTGTGCCAAGATTTTTGTTGATTCTTTTGAGCTTCTTGATGTTGTTGTTTGAGCATCCTTTTATCCTCTAATTGGTTAATCTGGTACAAGCATTGTCTTGTATTTAGCATATGGTCGAATTAAAGCACAGATGTTATCCTTCCTGCATTAGCAAATAAGTGTAATGGGATTACGACTTCATGACCATAAACAAGCTTAAGTGGCATTTGGACAGTCGATCTTTTATATGTTATTTTGTATGCCCACAATATTGTTGGGACCTTATCATCCCAATCGTCCCTATCGATTCCACATAATTTTGTTAGGCACTTGTGCAATATTTTGTTAAAGGACTTGACAACGCCATTGGCTTGTGGATGATAGGTGGTCATCTTCCTGTGGTCGATCATGAACATTTTAAGTAATATTTCAATTCTACCATTGACAAAATGTGTTCCTTGATTGTCGATTAATGTTAAAGGACAATCAAATCTTGTTATTATATTTTCATATACGAATTTGGTCCCTGTCTCTTTTGTAAAGTTTTCAACTGGTTTTGCTTCTGCCCATTTGGTTAAATATTTGACTATTGTGATGATTTACTTTGCCCCATTTCTATTGCCTCTTTTTGGGAAGGGGCTAACAAAGTCGATAGCCCATATATCAAACGATAAACTAGGATTTATTGTTTGTAATGGCATTTAATTTTTCCACAAGGGTTGGCCCATCCTCTAGCATTTATCTCACTTCTTCACTTGTTCTCGACAATCCTTATGTAAGGTTAGCCACAAGAGACCTACCTGAAGGATTTTCCTGGTTGTCATGTTAGCTTGAAATGACCTCCCATAGGGCCCATGTGCACTTCATTGATATATCTTCTCATTCATGTTCTCATGCATACCTTCTCAGAATAGCATTAGTTCCTAACTTATAAAGGTATCCATTCACAAGAGTGAATGGTGCTACTTTAAATGATAGGATCTTCTTTTTATTTGTTGGGAGATCATCATGAGCTTTCCCCTCTTCTAAAACGTTTGCAATTTATTCGAGTTCCTTGGGGTCAGCTTCGACCCGAAATAGATGTGCATTAGGTAATTCGTCCTCTATCCTAGTCAAATCATCTCCTGTGTCAAGTTGAGATAGATGGTCTGGGTCGACATTCTTTTTTCCCGGTTGAACTACTACTTCAAAGTTGAACTCTTGGAACACTAGTAGCCATCGAAATATTTTTCTCTGATGGACTGGATTGCTTACCAAATACTTAAGTATCTGATGGTCCATGAAGAAGATGAAAGGATTTGCCAATAAGTAATGTCAAATTTTTTTTAGGGCGAATATCAAGGATAAAGCCTCCTGTTCTACCATTGAATAGTTTCAATCTACTTTATTCAACTTTCGACTGGCGTATGCATTTGGGTGATCAACCATATCTTCATATGGTTGGGCTAGAACGGAGCCAACAATAACATTCTATGCGTCAACACTAACATGGAACTTTCAAGACTAGTCTAGAAATATTAATATAGGTTCTTCTATGAGATTCCTTTTTAGCAGCTCAAAATATTCATTGCATTCTTGACTCCATTGGAATTCAACTTCTTTTTTCAGCAGCTCGTCAATTGGAAAGGTTATGTCAAATTAATTGTGCATAAAATTTCTATAACATCCAATATGCCCAAGGAATATTTTTATTTGCTTTTGATTGATTGGAGGGTTCAAGTCGATAGTAAATTTGATTTTGGCCATGTCAACCTTGATTCCATCTTTGTATACAATATGGCCTAGCAAGATACCTATTAGTGTGGAAAAGATACATTTTTTGATATTCAATGATAAGCGAATTTGTCGACATCTCTCCAACATCATTTTGAGCCATTGTATGTGATCTTTCAATAGGTTGTAAATTGTCCAGTCATCGAAGTACACAACCATTGTTTTGTATATATATCATGAAATGCTTTGACCACTATCTAAGAGAATATTATTGGAGCATTCTTGAGCCCAAACGACATTACTCTATATACGAATGACCCGAACTAAGAGACAAATGTTGTTTTTCCCTGATCCTCCTTTGTGATTGGTACTTGGTCGTAGCCCGAGAAGTCGTATGTGAAGGATCAACATTCATGCTCGACGACTTCATTGATAATTTCGTCGGTGAACGACATTAGGAATGGATTAGTTATTATTAGCTTGTTTAGTCTGCGGAAGTCAATGCATATTCTTAGTTTCTTTGGGTTGTACTTTTTAGGTTGCATGACCATCAAACTTGCCCATTCTGACTTGTCGATAGGGTATATGATGTTCCTGGCTATCATTGTCTCTATATCTTTTTGAACTACGGGTTTATATTTGTGTACTAACTTATATGGTCGTTTTTTGATGGGCTTGGCCCCAGGGATGACGTCGATTTTCATCTCCCTTGTCTATTGCGCCAATCCTTTCATGTATTTGTGATCTCGAGTGAAAATGTCCTAATATTCTCACAATAGGTCGACTATTTTTGTTGTTTGTTTGTTTGACCAATAGTCGCCTATTTTTGCTATTTCAGGTTAACCATCTATTGAGATATCAAATTCGTTGGTTTTAATTTCTGCATCCATCTACTATGGGGCTTTGGATTCATCTAGTTATCGTTCTCCTTCTACAACCATGTTATAACTTGGGGGGAATTCAGGTTTTTGTGTGTCTTCCTTGGATACTGAATAAACTGTCTTTACATAATTATTTACTCGAGGATGACTTCTTTTCCATTACAAACTTTGTCCTGGAAAAATTATGTTTTCCATGTCTACTCGATGAGCCCTTGTATTGTCTTGGTTTTGTACCGACACAAAATTGCAAGTCGATGTCGACCCTATGTCAACTTTGGCTTTGCCTCTCTTTTCTAGTTCGTCGGGATTTTGATTTTCGAGAAAGTTTTTGATTTATTTTGCAGCCTCTCACAAATGTGCCTCCTTTGAGATGAATTCAAAATATCTGATAAAATTTTATTTAATTTCATTCCAGTTGAACGGGTGACCACATGCTTATTCAATTTTATACCACTTATGTGCTATGTCATCAAATGTATTCTAGAACATATGTGTCCATACCCGTTCATCCCTATATCCCACTCTTCTACACTCATTCTCGCATTGGTGAATGTGAGCGACTGGGTCAAATCCAGGCTTGAAAGTCGGGATGTTGACTTCCGCTGACAACTTCTTTCCGCCAAATCTTTCTACAAAGTATAAGGTAGCGGTGTTCCACATTTGCAGTCATGGTGCATGGGTTTCCCAGCATCGGGCTTCCTGGTCGGTGAATGATTCTACTAGACTTTGCACCCTTCCCTGCTCTTTGACTGATTTGGATACTTCATCGAGATGTGTCGTTGGGGAGTTTCTTTCACTAAACCATAGGGAAGATATTATTTGTGTATTAGTCAAAATGAGTGTTGGTGTTTGTTTTAGCTTTTTCTCTAACACGATAGGGACTTTTTGTAATGAGAAGCATGTTCTCGATCATTTTATTAGGATTGATTATATCAACCAACACTCCTTAGCTTGGGCTTCATAATTCTCCATTTTCCAGCCGTAAAGTTCTATATCCGAATTATGCCTTATTGACAATGGTGTTCCAACAAAGCTTTCTCCTTCAACATTTGATTCAACGTTGTCTTTTTGTTTGTTCATTATTTGATATAAATGATGAGCCTCTTGTGTTTCATCCCATGTTTGGACCTAAGGTTTTCCTTCTTTTGGGTCCAAGGGTATGATGATCTTCTTCTCACTACCTTTCAGTTTAATTTTGTCCCTTTCAAGTTTATTTCGACCCCATGGTATTCCGACTAATGTAGGATATGGAGGGATGCCTTCGACCAGGTTAATGACTTCAAAGTCGACTCTTTTTGGGATTCCCATTATGGAAGTTATGACACTTTTGAGTGTGTCAATTGGTTCAACAAACCTTTGATCCAGTAGCTTTAGGATGTTCGTTGTTGGAACTAGCGGGGGTTTTCCAAGTCAAATTAGAGTTTCTTTGGGGAGGATGTTTACTTGCAAGCCGAAGTCGACTACTACCTGTTTGATCATGTGGTCATTGATTTCTAATTCGACTTGCGGGTTGAAGTCATTTGTATGCCTCTCATTTGACAACTGTCGAAGATTTTTTAACGGTCTTTGATCCTCCCTGTATTCTCTTAGAATGTTGAGTAAGTCGATAAGGTGTCTGAATGATTGCTTTTATTTTAATAATTGGATAAATTCTTCTACAACAATGTCTCAAATACTTTACTATTTTCCCTTATTTTTGTTTGATTTGTATTGGTCGATATTCTTAAAAAACTTCATTGCTTCCCACGTTATTTTTTTCTCATGTTCAGGATCGAGATATGTATTACAGTATCTTCTTTGTCAGGGTAGCAGATCTGGATAGATGTATTCATCTGCTCCTAATATTTTTACTATGTGGAGATTTTTTGAATTTAGAATATCATGCTTGGGAACTGTATGAAATATGTTCACGTTTCTCTAATACAATTAGGCAATCTTCAAGTGAGTCGTCACCCACTGCACATATATTAAAGAACTAAAGATTAGTTATGTCTTTTATGGTGCAATCAAGACTTATGTGGTCCTCCTTCCAACAATTAAAGCAATAATAGCGGCCTTGACCATGTCCTTGCCTGGTTGTCCTCGTCCTCCTCTATATCCACCTCTTCCTTGATAACCCCTGCGACCTCGACCTCTGTATCCATTTTTGTTTACTCGGTTGACACTCTGGTCGACCGTTTACGTGTGGTACTCTGAATGAATATTCGTTATCTTTTTCCCATTTAACTGACATTCATGTGTAGAGTGTTTGTTTTCTTCACATATATGGCATCATTTTGGTTAGGCATTTCTTAGATTATATGGGCAGTCCCTCATTGTGTGATTTGTTATGCCTTCACGTATGTCGCATAATGTTTTGATTTGGATACATTAGACTGCTAGATCCAATGCGTCACTAAATTTACAGTTGTCTTTTGTATGTCCTTCACTGAAGCAAATAGTGCACCAAATTTTGTTTCATGAAATGGACATGTTTTTTATGGATTTTTGTAATTATGCGATTTTTTATTCTAATATTTTCTCGATTGTTGATGAAATTGTTGCTCCTTTGTCATCCATCTCTATACACTAAGATTTTTTGAGTGCCTCTTCACAGGACATGATGTCATACATTCATAATGGTGCTTGAATTTTTTGTAACAATCCTGCCACATACCATTGTACAAGTAATCTTTCTTCTATTACATAAGGAGTTTGACTTAACATATATTTGAATCTTTTATCACATTCATGAATGATTTTGCTTGAACTTTGTCTGATCTATTTCAGTTTTTGCCCAGCCAAGTGGCCTACATCTTCTGTTTTAAATAAGGTGAGTAAACTTTGTTTTATCTCTGCCTTCGATCGTCATTGATTGTCTGTGAAATTCATGAACTGGGTGAGGGCCCTAGCTCGAAGAGCGACACCAAATTGTGCCATCTACTTATCTTCGTCGGTAATGTCGTCTGCATCCCAAAATCTCACACAAATGAACCAATGTCATTTGGGATCTTCATCACCTTTATAAATGGGAATATGGTTAAGGCCCATTGTGGATTTCTTGGGGTTTATATGAATCAAAATTATTGCAAGATTTTAATTAGAGGTCGATTGCGAAGTCGATACGGTCTTATTTTGGGGAGTCGAAATCTGAGTGTTCGACTCAACTAATACGATATGTCGTTGGTCTTTAGTTGCATCGTATTCTAGTGTTGATTGTGTTTGTTCTATGCTTAGGATTATATTGTTCATCTAACAACTTTTATCTCTATATTCTATGAATCGTACTCTCAAAGGTTGCATCAATTCGTTTTCATTGTTTGTCAGAATCTTCAAGAAGTAAATTTAGCAGGGGGGACGAATTTCGCTAGATCTCTTATATTGAGGAATATATCCTCTGGTCGATTATGAGTATTTTCTTGTGCTTCAATTAGAAGTGTGTCTCTTATATGACTGTCATTATTGGTTCAACACCATACCTTCATGGATTGAGTATCCATATCAAGTCTTTGACGGAGGAACTTTGTAATGCACATGCTAGCACTTCTTGGGGCATATAATCCAATCGCAAGTACCGAATTATCAATATCCATTCCATCAACTCTGTCGATTGCTTATTGAGCACCACCGACTACCACACTCACTTACGATATTGTATTCCTCCCAGGAGTTGTCGGGGCGCTCTCTAGGAATGCTCCAATGAACTGTCGTGCCTAAGTAGATTTTCGATGTGAACTTATATGATCCCTTTCATTTCATAGCTTTTCTTGCCTCTTTCTCCTTTTGTCCTGCTCCAACCTTTGAATATTAGCTGAGGGTTTATAAACCTGCATTCTTCGTGTAGACTTCTCTCTTGAATCGATTTTATCTCTTGTATCAATTATCTCCCCCCTGACTTGATACATTTTTGACTTTGGTGCAATCGACTTCAAACTATATCATTTCATGAATTATCCAACCCTCCATCGCTGACCCAACTTACTCGAAGTCGACTGTGTTGATTATTCTTGCTATTTTCATTTCTTTAAGAAATAATCCCAAGATTCTTTCGTATCTTTGTAATTGGCTTCAAGGAATTCTTTCCAATCTTCTCGATTTTCTTCCCAATTCGAGTTTGGAGGAGGATTGGAGAAAAGGGATTGGTATTCAACAATGTCTCCAACTCCCTTATATAGCAAAAATTTATGAAGCAAGGACGGGAGGTGCAAATGAAACCGTCGTGCAAGTCGGTGTAAAATTTGTGTTTTACCGTTTAGACTAACAATTTTTCTTCTATTGATTTTTCTTCAATATAATCACATACGATTATTTCAAACCACTCATTCATATTTTGTCTTCCTCCATTTATTAATTTGTACATTAATTATTTATCTTGAGTGAGTTTGCACATTAGGTAATTGATTGAGATATTTGAATAGTGCCTCTAGAATTGCATCCAAGAATTGTTTGTGTGTTTTTTAGAAGAACTAAGTACATGCTTCTGCCAACGTCAGTCAATTCCTCCTTGCGTATTTTTTTATTTAATTATTGATTTCACGCTCCCACCATTCGCGTATGTCTTCCAAGCTTAACATCCATGTGCTTTTTATTTCATACATGCCCGAGTTCAGAACTACCAACAACAAAACCAATTTTGTAATATGAGAGAAATAATAAGAGGTTACTAGTAATTCCTTACATAGAGAATCATATGTTACAAAATTATATATAAGATCAAATAGAGATACACAGAAACATACACAAGTAATGGGAGAACCATCAAACACACTTTTTCTCTCTCTATTACATGTGTCAAAACAACCTTTTTCTCTCTCTATTACATAGTCACATACATATATACATGTTACACGGTTACTTGTCGGTTACAATTCTTAACTACTTGGTCGGTCGACTCTAACTGTCTGTTCGACTGACCCCTCTATCTGACTTCTACAGTTGACTTATCTAGTCGACTAGCCGTTATAACAAGATCCTTAAGTTTTCAAAAGCCTTAGTTGCTTCTCGAGTCCAAGAAGATGCCTCCTTTTTTAATAACGTTGTTAGAGGTGATGTTATTTGACTTCTTAACAAACTTTATGTAATAACATGTCAATCCTAGGAATCCTCTAAGATTCTTCAAGGTTTTGGGAATTGACCATTCCATCATACCTTTAATTTTTTTAGGGTCCACTTTGACGCATTCATGAGATACAATATGACCCAAATATTTCACTTCTTGAACCCCATAGGTACACTTGGAAGGATTTGCATGTAGTTGTTGATCTTCCAATAGTTTTGAGATCATTTCAACATGTTGTACAAGTTCTTACCAATATTCATTGTAGATTCGTATATCATCAAAAACTACTAACACAAATTTTCCAAGGAAGGGTTTGAAAATATAATTCATCAAGCTTTGAAATGTTGAAGGTGCATTAGTAATGTTAAATGGCATAACTAAAAACTCATAATGACCTTCATGTGTTCTAAAGGTTATTTTGGGATGTCATCTTACTTCATTCTAATTTGATGATATCCAGAACAAAGATCCAAGTATTGAGAAAATGTTGTCATTGATGTCAAAGTGGCAATGATGATGATGATGTAACAATAATGATAAGGATGTAACAATGATGATGATGATGTGGCAATGAAAAAGGCAGAGTGTTTGATTATTATAGCCGTGGAGCCAAGTGAAGAAGCCTTGAACCCATGAAGCCAAGTAAAGAAGCCTTGAAGCCATGAAGCCAAGTAAAGAAGCCTTGAAGCCATGAAGCCAAGTAAAGAAGCCTTGAACCCATGAAGCCAAGTAAAGAAGCCTTGATATTGCTTGAGTATTGAATCCATGAAGCCAAGTGAAGAAGCCTTGAAACCACGAAGCTAAGAGAAGAAGCCTTGAAGACATGTTTATGAAGCCTTGAAAAGCCAACACGCAGTAGTCAAGCCATGATGACAATTCAATGTCAAAGAAAACTGAAGAAGCCCCTGAAGTAATAATGATGTGCCCACTTGAAGAAGCCTTGAAGTGCCTTGAAGGAGCCTTGACATAAATGTATATAACACCAAAGTGGTCCCATAAAGGCATATAATTTAAGCATGGCCCTTACGAGATGAGATGAGATTTGGTTTTTTCCACGTGCCCACTTTGAGTTGTACACAAATGGATCCTTGAAGGAACCTTTAAGAAGCCCTAAAACCAATTGAAGAATCCCCTAAAATCAAGTGAATAAGCATGTTGAGGGGTCAAAATTCCCTTTAACTCAACATTAGGAATCACACCCAAAGACGAGCCCTAATTAGACTCTTCCCTGTTTAAAGTAGCGTGATTCTTCGAATGAACGATTCAATAGGTTTCGATGGGCTTTACTTTCAGTCTAAGGATGGATCTTCTAGACTATTTTCGTTATTAGTTTATTTTTGAAGTATTCAATAACTAAGTTCGGAAGAAGGTTGAGTGCAAATTAACCTTTACCAACAACATGTAAATGACATTTATTTCCAATCAATATTAAATAATAATATTTTCCTATTGATCAAACAACAAATATCATCTAAGAAAGGGAATCATATGCGCTAATAACTAGAAATAATTTTGATTACAATATAACACAACTTATTTTAAAACACCATCGAACTTTATACCAATATTCATTTAGGAATCATAATCATTTAATATAGGTTAAATAAAATTACGATCTTACTAAATAGCTCGCAGTAGACCACTGTATTGGAAGAAAATTGTCTTCGGCTCGAGATGAGCTTCAATATTAAACTCCAAAATATTTTTTCATCTAACTATCAACTATTACACAAAATTGTCGACCCTTCAAAATGAGGTCGACCTCTTTATTTATATGAAAATATCATGCAAAAAATAAACAACAATGTTCACTTAACAAAAGAAAACAAAAGATAAAGTGTATTGTGTCCACGTGGAAGCTATTGGTTAGCTTTAGTCATCTTAAAGGGTTCACTCTGTAATACTCATATCACTGGGAGAACAAATCCTCTCATGTATGAAAATATGGGAATCGATGTTGCTCCATCGACATGTTGAGCTTATCTTTCATTTCCATCACATGGTCTCTGAATTTGTCCACCTTGGAGCCTAGATGTAGTAGGACCCACACTACCTCGATCGGTGCATCGATGAATCTATTAACTTGTCCCTTTTCAAGTATTCATATCTCTCGAACTTCCACTTCAAATTCAACATCAAGCTCCTTGAATTGCCAGACTATCATGTGTAGGTTGACAAAGTCGTCAGGAGTGTGGAATTTTGGGAATTGAAGGTTTCTCATCTTCTGATTGATTTTGTTCCAATTCCCTAGACATTCTTCCCATCTTTCCTACATCCTTCGATGTGGCTCACTCATCAATTGTACCCAATACTTTGTTCTCTTTTTTAACCTAACCAAGCTCTCATCTGTGAGAATCCTGACGCCATGTTCCTCTACTCCCCGACCTTTCTACATTTCTCCGATGTACTTGATTTGTTCTAACACATGATGAGATTTATCAAACTATTTCATCATGTATTTGTAAGCTATGAGGCTCGTCAAGGTTTCCTCTTGGTAGTCAAGGGTATGGATCATAAAAATTTATCTTTCAGACTTAAATTGACTATAGATCTCGCCCAACTCAACTCTCATGAATCTAACTGCTTGCATCGTGTCCTGGTAATATTCCACTTGATGCCTGAGTTGCACTGACTCAACTCTCATAGAGACAGCTTCACGCTCATCCCTTTCTTGCTCTTCTATGGTGGCAATGGATATAGCCATGCCTGCTCCCAATACTTCGCTCACCTTAGACTGCTTAGCATCCAGGAGGGTCTCTTTCATGGTAATTAACACTGCACTGCCCATAGTGAATCTCTTATTCTTTCTTGTTCTTCTTACCACCACTTGCCTCTTTCTGTCATAAGATATAGCTTGGACATTGACCGCCTTGTCTACAGGCTCTAGAATCGGTTGGTCACCCCGTGAGAGGGCATTTCCTAAGCTGCATGGTGTATGAAAATGTTCAAGCACTGCCTCCTTACCTTTTCCGACTCCTATCTTAATGGGCGAATCTCCAATGTGCTCAATGTTGGAGGTATTTTTGGTGACCCCTTCTGATGTGGTTTTTGCTGAAATCGTTGACCCTAGGAGTGTAGAATGTGTCGACGATATTGTTTGGATATTTTCGGATCCTTTGTTACTCTCTAGCTCTTCATCAACCACTCCTTTGCTAGCGTTACCTCCTAATGGATTCTCAGCATTAGGGTTACCTTGTTCTTCCCCTTTTCCTTATGTTTTATTCTTTGTGGTGTCAGCCCATGTTACCATCCTCGTCTTTGTTCCTTAGAGTTTTTGTTTTCTCTCTATCTCTTGGCTCATCTCGGCCTTTGTTACAACCTTCCCATCTATCTAGTGATTGTGAGGCTTGATTTGAAGAGGTGATATGGCCTTTATTTGTATTCAGACATGCCTCTATGTCCAAAGGTTGTTATCCTTGGGGTAATTTGTGTCCAACATCTTTGGAACTACATGATACACCTCCTCTATGTCATTATCATATACCGTGATCAAATCAACAATAACATGAGCCAATCCCCTTAGGTCGAATGGGTTTGTTGAAACTGTAGTTGTTGGCTCGGCTTTTAGTTCTCCTGTAGGTGTTTGTTATGAACTATGTTTTTCATTGTATTCCCTAATTGAGGTATCTCCAGTGTTTACCAAATCCCCTTCTTCTCTGAGAATAACTGGGCTTATTACCACAAATGTTATTTATGGCATTATGACAATCTCCCTTTGTACTTGAATGATGATTTCTGCTTCTTCTAAGATTCTTTGTGCCTTTAACTTGTCTGTTGTCTACTCTGAACGTTCCTGCTGCACTTGTGCCACTGCCTCAACTATTTTCTCTAAAAAGTCTAATTGTTCATCCCCATGCAAGGTCATGAACCTGATTAGGTTTGATTTTTCTTTTCTTCACAATACTTCATCCCAGTTCAAGGTATTCTTTGTGAAGATTTCATCCTCAAAGTCATCATGCAGATATGGCCCATGGGATATCATCTGATTAGCATGCTCAACCACCAATTTCCCAGGGTTGTGTTTCCTGTATCTCACAGTAAAAAACCTGTACTCCATTTGACTCTGAGCTTCTTGTCTGGCCTGTGTAGTGTCCTTCACGAAATGGTAACCTACATAAAACCCATAGGGGATAAATACCCTTTTCTTGTCTCTTATTAAAGAAGCATTGAACCCTTGCAATAGGGGATATATACCGTTTTCTTGTCTGGTAGCAAATTCCTCCCAACACTAGTTTATCGGGCACATGGATTGGCAGCAGGTGTGGTGCACAAGTGGCTCTGAAAATTCTGATATATGTGCTTCTTTCCTCTAGATACCAATGCCCAATATTGGATAGAACTTTCCTTATTGCTTATGAGAGCCTTGGGTAGTCTTTTTTAAAGATCAACGAGTACACCCGAGCTATAAATCCATTGCATGTTATAGAGATTGATATTTTGTACATGTTCTCCCATAGGATGATGAAATAAACATGTACCGACAATTCAGAGATATGCGAACTTAGAATCAAACCTGGAAATACATTCCTAACACATATCGCATCTAGGAGATAAGATGCCATGTAGAATGGAGGGCTTTCTCCTGTTTTTGTGTTTTGAGCTTCCTCTATCCTGGTGCTTAATTGCTTAGAAATAATAGATCCCCAGTTGAGGATGCTTCTGGATATAGCTACTGTATAAGCCAAAGGAATCCAAGCCTCAAAGAACTTTTAGCAATCCTTTTCCCTGTATAGACGATAGATCAGGGTCATCAGGAAAATGTAAGGTTCCCAAAGGTTCACCATGTTGTACCACCCTGAGGCTCGATTCACAAATTTTTTGTCTTCCCTCCATCGGGATGCCAACAATAGACTGGTATTACGACGTTCATAGAACGCCACAACAAAATCCTTGTTCAACTTGACTTCGACATCCTTATGTTTGTAGTATGTGCATACTTATGTTGATAAGAAGACGTAGATACACTATACATATTTGTTATTTAGTAAGCATTTATCTGCATCAACATGATGGATGACCCATTCTAGAGTTTCCACACACGGTAAAACAAGGGTCCTAGCCGCCACCATATACAATGAAGAATACCTAATGTTCTGGAACATTTGGTCATCCAACTCTCTCACCTCCGAGTTGCTATGAGGCATGAACTCTGGGAAATCCTCGTGATGAATTTTGTTGTATAAATCAAGCTAGGAGGGCATGGTTACCTTAGATGTTGAGCTATTTTTTGTATCTTTGAAAAATAGAGGCCAACTTGCTGGCTTCTTCCATGACATTTTGACCATTGCCTTCGTCTTTGGGGAAAACTCCAGCTTCTTACTATCTGAGCTAGACACCTCTCTGACTTGTGCATTTCCTCCCTTCGGGGTCTTCGGTGATCGACAAGTTAGAGGTTGTCTAGGTGGCATCTTTCCTACAACACAACAACTTAACTTAATATCCATTCTATCAACAGAAATGCAGAGGCAATTATCACAAATACTTGCGCATGAAGATTTTCTCCGATCGAGTAGTCATCAGTCCTGAGCTTTAAGATAAATACATCACAACTCAATCTTTAAGCGAAACTTGATGAAATGTGAGCTATTATGAAACAATTAAATAGTTCTGTGTGAATTATGAAATCATTCACAAATACATTCAAATAAATATCAATTAGCCCCTGATAGGAAAACTCATTGCCCTTTAGTACAAATAATCTATTGTAAATCTTTATTTATTTCTTACATCGCGTGTTCCAGCCTTAGAAGTAAATGTGATGAGCGAATCGACGACATGAAGAGACATTGGAATGGTCTATCAGGGATTTCAAATGGTCAGCGTTTGGTGTGCAACAACATTTAAGATCGGGAGTCAGGAATTCTACTCATTCGAGGATTTTAGAGACTTACACATGTTCAAATCATCAATCTAGATGGATACAAAGGTATAATGTTCTAGTGCATGTGTATTAATCGAGATACGTACGTGAAATCTATTAACCAATCGAAATTATCGAAATGTGTGCAAATGCGAAATCTATATAGGGACGATCATGATGAGTTCAGAGGCCTTCAGAGAGACCCAACTGACGACCCAGACTGCTCATTATTAATTATTAATCGGGCATCGACAAGGAGAGGGGCACGCGTTGAAGGATAAGTTTTGTCCTTTTCTAATCTGTTGATGCCAACGTCTATCGACGTTCATCGTCAACCTCATTGTTTGCACCTTTTTCCTGTGAACATCATCGGGTGTCCATGGCCGATGTTAATCGACGTTGATGACTACCTATTGGATTTTTCGGCAAGTGTTTGTTCGTTGATATCGTCGATGCCCGACACTCTCGGCATCGACCCTTTTATGAGTGAGTTGTGCATTCACATGACTACTATTTGAAACGAACGATGCTCAATGTTAATCGTCGTGGATGTACTTGAGGATGTGTCGCACGGTTCGATACTTGTATTGGTCCATTTGACGCTCGATATTTATTGGCGTCGGCATATTAGAGCAGTGACTGTCGGGTGTCAGATAACTTTTCTTCTAACAATGATGTCGAAGACATTTCTTGGAAAAACATTAAGTGTCGTATGTTTTTTCTACTCTGGTGCAAAATATGAGATTTTTTTGGTATTTTCTTGGTTTTGTAAAGAAAAGTCAAATTGTAAGAACAACGAATAGACTAGGAAAAAAATGGTAAATATGCAACTTACATAAAATGAAAAGGAGACAGTGCAAACAAATAAAAGAAAAAGTGATCCAAAAAAATTGAAAATTTTAAGGGTGTGTTGATCGCTCAACAAATGACGATTAAATGGTAGAAACCAAAATCTTTGTGTTTCCTCAATGATACTTGATAGATTCTTTGGGAGTTTGCTATCAACTTGAGACAATGACCGACAAATGACTAACAAGTATGTATACAAAAAACCTAGGAGACATCCTCGTCGACCACTCACTGGGATTCATCTAATTCCATTATTCTTTCCATAAAACCAATGACTTATACCTTCCTATCAAGAGTTGAGTTGGAACTCATGGATGCCCCAGAGACATGGTGTTGTTACTTTTCCCAAATTAAAAACCTTACCATGGTGTTGCTCCGTTGCCCGCGAGATTCCATAGCCCTGACCAAGTCACCTTGATATCACAGACCTTGCTCCGCTGCTAGCGAGCGTCCATAGCCCCTGTGGAAATATATGCATACCCTCCCAGTTTACACATTCCAATTTATTATTTTTCATTTGTTCTTCGTTGTATACATGCTAGGAATGAACTAGGGAGGAGGATATTTGTTTCTTGGTGGAGGATCATAACCTTATCATTCTTCTTCCTTTCCTTTCCTGAACATAATGAGAACTGATTCTACTATGTATGGGGTATTAACCATACTTTCCTCTATTGCATTTCCTTCGGTATCCCCAAACCATGAGGTATACAATTTGTTTATTTCCTGGGTAATCTGTATACATAAACATGAATCACTCTTGCGTTGAAGTCTCTAGACTAGAGAACCTTCTCCTAATTGGTCCGCGAATTTTTAAAATTTGAGAGATAAAGACTTGGTTTCAACAGATTGCACCATAAGTTTAACACAGAACATCCTCGTGATCGCAATACAATTAAAACAAGAGAATCAAATCATGAAAAGGAAACACAAAATCTTGAAAAATGAAAACCATCAAACTCAAAACAAACAAACAACTATAAAGGCAATAAAGCAATTGAAAGCAATAAATGCAAACTATAATACATGAGATTGTCTTTAGACAACTACAAAAATAAACGTTTCAGGGCATGGCCACTAATGATCCAGATTTTATGAGCAGAACGAAATGAATACAGATTATTAACATGTGCTTAACACAAAATAACAGAGATACAGTAAAACTGGTTTTCTATTCAATAACGAAATAAGCTGAAA